>JBBPCX010069076.1:0-11654 GCA_037974365.1 Hydrocynus forskahlii
TTTTTTTAAGGCTACAGGTGTTTGAGATTTACCTTTTTACAACGTAATGTATTGTATTTATAACTGTTCTTTTTCTTTATAGTTTTCTTACCTTACTTTTAGCCCCTTAAATTGTTTTGGTAAACTTTATTGCACAGTCTCAGGGGTACATTCATTTTTGCGCTTGTATAACGATGTTTGTGTGTTTGTGACAAATAAAAATCTTGACTCTGATGGAGACTTGTGAACGTCTCTACAAGTTAGATTTAGCTCGTAGTTTATGCTAAATTAATTCATCAGACCTGAAGCAACTACAATAAGTTAACAGTTTATATTAAATAATACCTGCTGTAAAATTCACAATTTTTTAACACGAGAAAGCCCGAGCATGCCGAAAGTGACAATTTTGATCAACAGAGCCCTCTATGGGCAAAGCATTGGGGCCGGCTAAAATTGTTGGGATAGTCTAGTGCCCTGTAGTGTTTTTTCCATCTCACCAAACTCTAATACTCAGATGTTCCCAAAGGCCTTGATGAAGAGGCTGCATTAGATTAGGTTTGGAAGTAAACTGTACAAGATCTCAAGGATGAGTTTGAAGGGTAGCTGCTTTTAGCCATGGCTTGAAGACACATTTTTTGGGAGATGTAATCACAGCAGATAGCTGCGGCCTAAAGCCGAGCAAAGGCATTCTACAGCAAGTGGCCAGGCCCAGGAGATACAGAGGACCTCCAGGCAAGATGGAGAGAGAGTTGTGGCACAAGTTGCAACAGTCCCTGTGTTGTTGGCCTGTGGGGGAAGCTATGAGAAGAGATGATGAAACAGAGAGATGGAGACGGACTTTTAAGTGAGAGATAGAGATGGAGAGAGAGAGAGAGAGAGAGAGAGAGAGAGAGAGAGAGAGAGAACAGAGATATTTCACTGTAAAGGCCCACTTGTCTGCGAGCTGTTGCTCAGGGCGACGGCTGTTCTGGGTGAGAGTTTCCGACCTGCCAGCCTACACAGTAGCAATCTCATCTGAAAGCAAGGTGCAGTGCCAAAGAATATTCCAGCAAAACGGCTACTGCACACACACACACACACACACACACACACACACACACACACATAAACCACACACATGTATACACCAGTTTGTATTCCTACATTTGTAGTGCATTTCCATTCCCTTCTATTCTGTTATAGCAAAATCAAAAAGTGTCAGGTCCCCACAGCGTCACACATTATCCTGTTTTCCCATCTTTCAATAAAATACCTTACTTTAACCTCAGCTACAAAGAGGTCATTGTTTTTATTTCTGTTCAATGCAAAGCCGACTTTGTTTTTAAAAAAATCATAAAAAAGTCCCCACAAGGTCACACATTTTCATGTTTTTCAACCTCCTGGGGATATTAGGTCCCCACAAAGACAAGAACATATATGCAATGAGCTAAACACATGAAAACACACACAAAGAGATAAATACAAGTACAGACTCACTCACACAAAGACACATACATACACACACTTTCAGAAAATGAAATAACACTCTAATGGATGCTGAGGCATTCAGCCAGAGTTAGAAATTATGCATCTTGTCTTTTTTTTCCTCCTTTAATGTCTCACCTTTCTCTCTTTCTTTATCTCTCACAAACCTTCAGCCTCTTTATTCCACAGGGTGTCTCCATACGAAAACAAGTGCAGCCGTGAGTGTTTGCAGATTTGTGTGGAGTTTACAAGCTTATTCCACTATGACTCTGCATCAGCATGTGTGTACAGGGCCTTGTCCCGCTTAAGGTGTGATTAGGGGTGTGTATGTGTGTGTGTCTGTGTGCATGTGTGTGTGTGCCTGCAAACAGAATGTTTACCAATAGAGTTTGTTAAGGTGCAGCAGTGGTTTGTGCGTGTGTGTGTGTGTGTGTGTGTGTGTGTATGTGTGCGTGTGTTTGTTGGGGGGGGGATGCGTGTAGCTGAATGATTGGCGGCTCTGTAATCAGTCATGTGAGCCAGAGTGTGTTTCCACAGTGACACTTTTTTTTTCCTTTTGCAGCTTGTTTGCTGTTCAGACAGATGAATGTAGCAGAACTACACTCTGCCACCTGCTGTATCACGCACACTCACACACTCACACACACATACACACATGCATGCAAGCACACACACACACATACACACACACACAGACGCACACACATGCATGCACGCACACACTTACATACATAGCTATACAACCTTTATTACCCCACTCTCCCTTTTAGTCTCGCTCCCTCCTCCCTTTCACTCACTTTTCCTTATTCTGTCCCTCTCTTTCTCATTCTTGCTCTGTCTCTTCCTCTCTCCCTCTTTACTCTTTCTCTGAAACTTTTTTACTTGAATCTGTTATCTTTCTTCCTTTTTACTTCATCTATCTCTTTCTCTTACCCCTCTCTGCTCCTTCTCTCTTTGGTGCCATGCTCTCTTACTATTGTTTTTCTCTTTGCTGCTGTCTCTCTCTCTCTCACTCTCTCTCTCTCTACCTCTATGAATCATAATTAAAAGCCAGTGGTGTGTGTGTGTGTGTGTGTGTGTGTGTGTGTTTGTTTGTGATGGCATGAGTTTTGCCCTATTGTCCATATTGACACACTTCACATTAAGATCAGTGGAGCTACAGAAAACGCCATTGATCCAGATCTAGCAGAAACGTTAATGGATCTCTACAGTGTGTGTGTGCGCGCACGCCATCTTTTTGCCATCTAAAACTTCTGCTCAGAAATATAATTAGCTCCTCGCTAACAGCCCTGAGACTGACAGCTGCGTATAATACACATAATAGACCCTTCAAATGAGTGACTGGCAGTTATGCATTAGCAGGCCTGTGCCCATTGGCTCAGTGCACTAAAAGTTTCAGAAAAGCTGAAGCTTAGAATCCTGTATGAGAACACAGAGTTCAGTCTCAGAGGAAAAGAACGGAGCTGTCGGAACTTAACACTGAAAGCCCGTCTGCTTTAGTAGAAACGGCTGCCACCCACCCTGCCAAATGCCAAATACTTACAGTGGCTGAATATATAAAGAAAAAAAATATAGTAAACAATGTGTGTTTATATAAAACTTTATAACTACATAAAGCTAAATAACTATATAAAAAGTCTTCAGCCACCCATTTTTTTCAGATATGATTTTGCATCATCTTGTTGATGCAAAAATACTGTTTATTGCCTTATCTCTGGCATATTGAGTAAATTAAAAGAAAGAAATGGGAACAAATATTTTACTGCGACAGGCTGCAAAAATCCTGAAGATACAAGGAGCCTAGATAAAGTTCCAACCACACAGCATTCAGCACCACCAGTATACTGATCACCGCCAGATCATCTGGAATCATCTGCTCCTGTTTCTTCACTGGTTCAGGACTTCAGTTAGATGGACTGGACTAAAAATGAGAGTCTTTGAACGTCCTTCGGGAAGCCTTGAGAACTACATTAAAAATATAAGAAAGTCAAAATGGCCTGTTTATTTCTGTTTGTGACTGTGCCTTTGAGACTGATGGATGTAAATCTGTTCTGATGGCCTAAGTTGGTCTTGTGCCTCGTTTGAAAAGAGCTGAAACACTCCTACTGCTACACTGCAGTAAACTGAATTGGGGGATATACATTATATAAATTACGGCGAATTCAAACATAGGACGTGTTTGGTGGTGGATAAGTGGCCAGGACTAAACAAATGATTTTTAAAACTCAGGGGGCATGTCAGTAGTTACATGGACAGTCATTAGTCACAGGGACAGTCATGCAGTCATTAGTTACAGGGACAGTCTTACAGTCATTAGTTACAGGGACAGTCATGCCATCATTAGTTACAGGGACGGTCTTACAGTCATTAGTTACAGGGACAGACTTACAGTCATTAGTTACAGGGACAGTCTTACTGTCATTAGTTACAGGGACAGTCTTACTGTCATTAGTGACAGGGACAGTCTTACAGTCATTAGTTACAGGGACAGTCTTACAGTCATTAGTTACAGGAATAGTTCCCCTGGAGACACTGAGGGTTAAGTGTCTTGCTCAAGAATACAATGGTAGAAAGTGTGTGTGGGTTGGGCGGGGGGGGTGTGGATGTTGTGAGGCAGGGAATGAACCTACAACTTTGTGGTCATCAGGTTTACAGCCAAGCGTTTTATCCACAAGGCCACTATCACCCCGGCTACATAATGGTTTCCGGTGCCCATTGTGTTGAGACTGTGCCAACTGTAAAAAACACATGCGGCCCACCAGGCTGTAGATTCAAATATTTAAAGAGATTCAAAGAGATTTATTGTCAATTTACATTTTATGTGCAAGACATACATGGGAACTGAAATGCCGCTTCTTCAGCATCCTGACAGCCTGGTAGATGAAGCTGTTTAAGAGTCTTGTGAAGCGGGCCCGGAGGGTTCGGTACCTTCTCCCTGAAGGCAAGAGGCTGAAATGGGAGTGTAATAGGTGGGAGGAGTCACCAGCAATGTTGATGGCTCTGCGGGTGAGGAGGGTATGGAAGTGTCCGTGAGGGGGGGCAGGGGCTGCCAGTGATCTTGCTGGCTGTATTCACTAGCCGTTGCAGAGCCTTACAGTAGGAGGCAGAGCAGCTTCCGTACCATACAGCGATACAGCCAGTGATGACACTCTCAATGGTGTCTCTGTAAAAAGAGAGCAAGATTGGGGTTGGAACTTTCACCCTCTTCAATTTGCGGGGCCTTCTTGGTCAGTGATGTGGTGTTATCAGTCCAGGAGAGATCCTCTGAGATGTGCACCCCCAGAAATTTGTTGTCACCCTCTCCACAGCAACAGCATTGATGGTCAGTGAGGCATGCTGAGGAGGTCTTCTCCTGAAATCTATAACCATTTCTTTGGTCTTCCCACATTGAGGAAGAGATTGTTCGCCTTTCACCACTGGACCAGTTGGCTCAACTCACTTCTGTAGTTGGTTTCCTCGTTGTTGTTTATGAGGCCCACTACAGTTGTGTCGTCTGCAAACTTGATGAAGTGGTTTGTGCTGTAGGCTGGCACACAGTCATGTGTCAGTAGTGTAAAGAGCAGTGGACTTAGCACACACCCCTGTGGATCCCCTGTGCTGAACCTCCTGGTCCTGGAGGTGTTGCTGCCAACCCGTACGTTTTGTGTCCTCCCTGTTAGAAAGTCCAACACCCAGCTAGAGAGGGAGGTTTTGAGTCCCAAAAGTCTAAGTTTTAGTGTAAGCTGCTGGGGAATGATTGTATTGAATGCTGAACTGAAGTCGAGGAATAGCATTCGTACATGGAACAAAGTGTGTTCCCTGACCAGCCGCTCAAAGCACTTCATGATCAGTGCAACAGGCCGATAATCATTATAGCTGGATGTGTGGGGCTTTTTCAGAATCAGTATTATTGTGGAGGCTTTGAAACACGTGGGAACAGTCTCTTGGCTCAGGGAGATGTTAAAGATGTCCATGAGGACATCCTTGAGCTCCTCCGCACAGACCTTTAGAACATGACTAGGTATGTTATCCGATCCAGCTGCCTTGCGTGAGTTCATTCTGCAGAGAGTCTTTCTCATGCTGGCTGTAGACAGACACACAGCCTGCTCTCCCTGGAGAGGGGTGGTCTTCTGTGCTGGTGTGTTATTCTGTGTTTCAAAGCGAAAAAAGAAGTAATTGAAGAGGGTGATAGAGTTTGTTGAGTGCCTCGCTCCTGTTGCCGGTGTTAGCAGTGGGGGGATGTAAACAGCAACCAGCAAAATCGCTGTGAAAGGTCGGCATTTCATAATAACGAACTCCACCAGCGGAGAACAATGTCTGTGAACAACGACAGCGTCCCGACACCAAGCATCACTAATGTAAACACAAACTCCCCCTCCGCGAGTCTTACCGTCCACTAAGACCCGGTCAGTGCGGTAGCATGTTAGAACAGAAAAGTCAACTAGTTGACTTCGGAGGCACAAGTTGACGCCCCCTGAGAAAAGTCGACTAGTCGTGTGTTTTTTTCCTCTCTCTGTGCTCGCGCTTGTGTACACAATGCAATCTCTGCCTCTGATTGGCTGACGCTGACACGCATTCCATGACTTCACCAATTATTATAGTCCCTTCATATGAGGGGAATCTAAACACAAAACCACAACAAGACGAGAGACACGGCAGCAGAGGAGACAGACACAATTCACATATGTGGAGATACTTCACTCTAGACACACAAACAGCGCGGTGACCTGCACAACCTGCAAGTTGGTGTTAAAGTACAGTAACAGTACCAGCGTTCCGGACAGCATCTGGAACGTCATCTGCTAGCTAACATGGCTAACGCTAGCAGTGCAGGGAGTCGTCCAGTCCAGAGGATGCTGAGTGGCGCTGCGACTTAAGCTGTTCCAAATTTCCGTAGTACACTTAAATTTACCAGAAAAGGTATCAGCCTTTGTTTTGTTTTGTTCAGTTGTCATGTTGACTGTTAATGCTACAGAGAACTTTAATAAAAGTTGCTCAGTCTTGGACACCTGTGTTCCTCCGCTGCGTGTGTGATGACGTCATCAAATGATTAGTCGACTCAGCTTCAATTTTGTTGACGGATAAGTCGGAAAAATGTGAAGTCATTAATGCCCTACCATATAGTAATGCATACTGAACATCATTTATTATTCCATATTTTTTTTTAAATATATTTTTCTTATTTTTCCCTCCTAACTCTCTGTCTTATCTTTATTCATCTTATTGCAAATAGCATGTTTATGACAAAAGTTCTTTCTTATCTTCATATCTTATTAAAATATGATCTACAGTCTCTTACTCTATGCCAGCAAGGTGAAGCCACAGGGCAGGCATTTCCAATAATGTGGCCAGTCATTGGAGAATCCCCTCTCCACACACACACACACACACACACACACACACACACACACAGTCATGTAATCTCGACGCACATGTTCTGTAATCCCGTGCTTCCTCTCTGCTCGTCCCACTGTCTTCGGGCCAATTGTGCTGAAAGTTAACAGGGGCACCATTTTTACCCCGGCATGAATTATTAAGCCTCGTTCATAATTCATTAGGCATAATAACTCTTGAACGTGCGCTTGAATAATGGAGGGCTGATCATTTTTTAAGCTCGCCCCCTTTTTTATTCTCTAGGACTTCGCCTGGTTTAAAAATAGCCGTGCCATTTAACAGCCAGAACTTATGGGACGAAGAGAGCGAGCAAGAGAGATTGAAGGATTATATGGAAAGCGGAATGAAAGGGCAGAAAAGTGTCAAAGCAGATGGAAAGAGAGTGAAAAAATGAAATGAGAGGGAAAGGATCAGGAGGGATGGAGGGAAGGATGAAAGGGTGAGTTGTTGTGTCCTGAGGGGGGGTGAGGAATGTGTTTTTCTTTTTGGTTGTGTTTTCGTGTTGTGTTTGTCTTGTCTGTTTTTTGGGTTTATTTTTGGTCTGGCAACGCCGGGGAGCCCTTGGTCCTGGGTGGCCCCACCCCTAGGGACGATTGGTTGGCTGGAGTCAGCGGTAACAAGCTGGGGGGCAGGGCTTGGGGCCTTTATCAGCATGGTGGCGGCCATGCTTCCGGGTGCATGGATTCCTGGACATTTGTGGGGGAAAGCTTGGCCAAGAGAACTCCCTCAAGCGACTGGAACGTGGCAGCCTTGTCACATTTGGGTCTGAGAGTGGACTAGGGTACCACAGTCCAAGTCTGGGGTTGGTGACGGCAGCGAGGCGAGCCGTGTCGTGGTGAGGACGCCGTCTCTTTGTTTTGTCTTGTAGGGGGCTCGCTGCTGGTTGGAGACTGCCAGAGTAGCATGAGAGAGGGAAGAGAAGGAGGCTGACGGTGCAAGGGAGTGAGTGAGCCAACGCAGAAACCACGATCCCCAGCTGGCATAAAAGGAAGTGGCTAAGCTACCTAGGGTGTGTGTGAGCCAGTCTCAGGCCGAAGGGGGAGACAAGTGGGCTGAGGTTTCTGTGCGTTTGTGTTTTGTAGAAGCTCGTAGCCGTGCCGGACAGGAGGAGGACGCCAGGGACGAGGCCCAGCGATTGTCGTGACTGGTGGGTTGGAAGGATGCCACTTCAATGCGCTGAGAGGAAGCCGTGGTGGAAAAAGGACAAAGGGAACGAGAAACCGTATCATGTCTGGAACCATGCATCAGGAGCACGAGGGATAGTGGCGCTGCCAGCCAGGGGGTTTGAATTATTATTTTTTTATTTAGTTTGGTTGAGAGGGCCTCGAGGTGGCTACCGAGGCCCAGGAATGATTAAGTTTGTTATCTTTCTTTCGTTCACGTATTAATTATTGAATGTGGGTTTCGTTCTTGTTGGTGTATGTGTTTATGCTTTGTTTGTTTCTCCCTTTCCCTCATAACAAACTGTATTGGGGTGCTGTACTTTGGCTAGATGTGTGTGCGGTGAATATAAGAACTAGATTGCTGTGGGTTCTAGTGTGGGGTGCTGTGTGTCCAAAACTCTGCTGTGTTTTGCATGGGTGTGTGGGGTGGGAGCTTCAGACCAGGGAGAGAACCATATATGTGCCAAGAACAGAAACCATTCAGTAAAAGATACATTGAAAATCAGCTTTTGTGGTAGTTGGTTCTGTATTGCTGCACTGTGTCTGAGAGATCCAAAGGGGTAAAAACAAACTTAGTTGTCAACCAAAATAAATTATTTTGGGGCCTTTTACCCCGGGTTACCACAGATAAATTTGGCGTAGCTGGCAGGGATCTCTCTTGGCACATCAATGAATGAGAACCAAACAGTAGAGACAGGTTCTCCTGGGTGGTTTCCCTGTTTTTTGGGCAGGTCATGGTTGGCCAAATTCGATGGTTCTGTGAAAACGGAATTTAAAGAGTGGAAACGGACCCTTGAGATAGGCATCCAAGCCCAGACTCTCACAGCCATCTAGCAGATCGACTTTGTCCTTAGTGCTTTAGCAGGGGATGCTAAGAGGGAGGTTGAGCTGCTTGCAGAGGAACAGAGAAACACAGCAGTTAAAATCCTTACCTTTTTAGAAGGGCTATATGGGGAGGATGTAGGATTGGTGAGGCTAAGGGCCGAGTTTTATACCTGCAAACAACAGCCCGGGGAGAGGGTGGTGTCATTCTCCGGGAATGTCATTCCAGGTGGCGCCACAAGGAGCCGGTGAAGGAAGGGGAGGATGATGATGAGACCCTGAGGAGCCAACTGATGGCTGGCCTGCATAGTGGCCCTGTGAAGAGTGAGTTGCAGAAGCTGATTCGGAGAGCGAGTTGGCTCACATTTGTGGAGGCCTGCAAGGAAGCCAAGGAAGTGGAAGAGGAAGCCCTAAGAGAAGCCCTCAGAAGCCCCCACCCCCGAGCAGTTGGAAATGCTGGCCGAAAAGGCAGAGGGGTTGACCCAGGATGAGAAGCAGCAGCTGAAGGAGCTGTTGGGCTGCTGGAGGGGAGTGTTGGCCCGGGATGAGGAGGACCATGGGAAGACGAAGGCGTTGTACCATCACATACCAACGAGCATGGCTGCCCCTATTTGAGAATGCTATCGGCCGGGCCTCCCGAGCTTGTACCCCGAGCTGTGAGGCCTCCTGAAGTCCATGTTGGAGAGAGGTATGGTTGAAGAAACCTTGAGTCCCTGGGCGGCCCCGGTAGTCCTGGTCAAGAAGAAGGACGGCATGTGAAGGTTTTGTGTGGCCTACCGAAAATTGAACGCAGTAACCCACAAAGATACGTTCCTCCTCCCACGCATTGAGGAATCTCTCACGGGGCTGAAGAGAGCAGCCTGGTATTCTACCCTGGACCTGGCAAGTGGCTACTGGCAGGTGGAGGTCCACCCAGAGGACAAGGCGAAGACCACCTTTGCCACTCCCCTAGGCCTATATCAATTTGAACATATGCCCTTTGGCTTGTGTAACGCCCCTGCAACCTTTCAGAGGCTGATGCAGTGATGCCTAGGGGAGAAAATTCATGATTATTTACTTATTTACCTCGACGATGTTATTATGATTTTAGGACTCGCTTGCAGCATCTTGAGAGTGAGAGTGTGTTTCAGAGCCTGGAGGCTCATGGCTTGAAACTACAGCCAGAGAAGTGTCGGTTACCTGGGCCATGTGGTGAATCAAGCAGGGGTGACTACAGACCCGGAAAAGACGGAGGGGGTGCGGGGTTGGCTGCAGCCAGTAACGGTGAGAGACGTGTGGTCCTTTCTGGGGTTTGTTAGCTATTACAGGTGGTTCATCCCTGGGTTTGCCAAGGACGCCTGCGCACTCCATGGGCTGTTGCGGGGGGCGAGTGCGGCCTCCCGCCAGAAGGTGGACTGGACAAGTGATTGCCAGTGGGCATTTGAAGAACTGAAGCAAGCCTTGGTCCAAGCCCCAGTGCTGGCTTATGCAGACTACACCCTACCATTCCGCCTGTACACGGATGCAAGCTTCCAAGGGTTGGGGGCCATGTTGACCCAGCTTCAAGGAGGACAAGAAAAAGTAATCGCCTATGCAAGCAGGAGCTTGCATGAGGCTGAAAGGAATGACCAGAACTACAGTGCATTCAAGTTAGAACTACTGCCCCTTAAGTGGATGGTGGTGGAAAAGTTCAAGGACTACTTGTGGGGAGCCAAATTTGTGATCTTCATGGACCATTGTCCCTTGCTGCACTTGAAGACTGCTAAACTGGGGGCAGTGGAGCAGCGATGGGCTGAGCATAAGCCCGGTAGAGAGCACCAGAATGCGGATGCGCTGTCCCGACAGGCTGGGACGGCGGTAGTAGGTCAGATCCAGACGAATGAAGAATGGGCAGAACGGCAGGGCCAAGACCCCGAGGTGGCTGAGGTGAGAGAGTGGGTGGCCTCTGGAGCCCTGCCGACCCTAGAAGAACGAAAAACTTTATCTGGTGCAGGCCTGTGCCTGTGTGGGGAGCAAGAAGATCTCCAAGTGGAACAAGGGGTGATTCGTCATCGCTTATGGCTAGGAGGGGAAGAGCGGTGGCGAGTTGTGGTTCCCCTACAACAAAGAAAAAGTATTTGGGATGCGTATCACAAAGCCCTTGGGCATATTCGTGGTCGTCAAATGGTGGGGCTCTGCGGAGTGACGTCGAACAGTGGCAACTGTTTCTTTTCTTTCTTTCGTTCATGTATTAATTATTGAATGTGGGTTTTGTTCTTGGTGTATGTGTTTATGCTTTGTTTGTTTCTCCCTTTCCCTCATAACAAACTGTACTGGGATGCTGTACTTTGGCTAGACGTGTGTGCAGTGAATATAAGATCTAGATTGCTGCTGCCTCTTTTTCTCTCAAACAATAGTCCCTTTCTCTTTTTGTCTCTTCCTGTCTTTCTTTCTTTCTCTCACTCTCTCTCTGTCCCTTTGTCTTTCTCTTTGTCTCTCTCTATCTCTCTCTGTCCCTCTGTCTCTTTCTGTCTCTCTGTCTGTCTGTCTCTCTCTCTGTCTGTCTCTCTCTCTCTCTCTCTCTCTCTCTATCTCTCTCTCTGCCCCCTTACCCTGCTTGCGTTAGTTCTCCTGTATGTCTCTGAATACTTAGAATGTAAATTGATAATTGCGTTGTTTGTGGCTTCTAGATTAAAAGAAAATTATTTATTCATGGTGCAAATTAAAACTGGCAGAGGGGACGAAATTGCATAGGAATTCATTTTAATACTGTATCAGCCACTGTTACAGTATGTCTGTGTGTGTGTGTGTGTGTGTGTGTGTGTGTGTGTGTGTGTGTGTGTGTGTGTATGTGTACGGTGTCCTCCCCTCTCTCCCTCTCTGTTTGTGTGTTCT
>JBBPCX010069077.1:0-11653 GCA_037974365.1 Hydrocynus forskahlii
GTAAAACAGTCTAGAACCGGTGTTTACCCTCAGAACTCAGAGTGTAACAGTAAACTCTGATTTCAGTAAATATAAACGGTGTAAAACAGTCTAGAACCGGTGTTTGTTCTTCTACACTCTCGTCATTTGCTGCTCTTTCTCTCGGTGCGCCGCCACTCAGCCACTCTCCAGAGCCCCTCCCTCAGCGGGTTTTCCCCACCCACTTGTGGGCGGAGACTATTCTGAAAGAGTCCTCCCGGGTTTTTGTGTTTTTTCTGTTTGTTTCTAAAACCTAAAATAAAATAAATTTGTTCATTTTGGTTCTTTATGTGTGATGCTGTTTTTAAACCTTAGTAGTGTTTTTTTAATTATTACGTTTTTAAATTACAGTAACTGGTTCTACGTGACACGGGAACACCAAACAAAGCTCAGCATGACATCTGACACCTCCAGCATCAACACAAACCGTATAAGGAGTTGTTTTGCTGTATAATGACAATTTACCATTCCGGCATGTATCCATGCTGCTCATGTTCTAAAGGTTAAACTTCTCTTATCATTCAGCAAGACGTTCCTCAGGCACAACTCTGCGTTTATGAAATGATTAGTTTCCACAGCAGCAGACTTCATCACTGTTTTGTTAACAGGCGCTTCTGATTTCATTTTATTTTGACTAGGAGTGTCTTTAGCCCTTCCATTGACTGAAGGGAAGAGGCTTTGAGTCTGCATAGTTTGCTTTGAACTTTTTCTATAACTCATCAAATCCACCCACATGCCGTGAACCGAGCTGCATGCAGCACTCACCGGAGCGTGCACTCCTTATACTGGTGAAAAAAAAACCCACACACACACTTCACATGTGGGAGGCATTGTGAAATGGCTTTACTTCAGGCAAACAAACACGTTTTAGCAAAGCCAAATTAAACATGGAAAACGGCCGTAAATTGGTCCCCGAAAAAAAAAACAGCTTAGGAAAAAAGATGCCTGCTAGATGTCTTCACAGCGGGCACATTGCTCGCTGATAACTAGCGAATTTAGATGTCAACAATGCAAAACTGAAGAAAAACTCAAAATCAGATTCTAGTTTTCAAAGATCAGATTCCAACAAAATCTTTAACCAAGAAAAAAATGTCAATTCCGCTTTAAGGAATGTTTAAAAATCCAATTATCATCAAAGAATAAACATTAAACTTCTTAAAAATTAAACATTCACATTCTAATAAGAAAATTCAATCCATCCATTTCTAAACATAATAAAAGTTATACTTCCGAACAGAAAAAAAAATATGAAATTTCTCATCAGAAAAATTCCAATTCCAATTGTAAGTTAAAACAAAAGCCAATCTGAATTAACACTAAAACCCCACCTATATGTTTGCAGATCCGTAATGCATCTGCCGTGTGCTCGGTTCTTCAGAGAAGCACGAACCGGTGGAGGTAAAGTTCAGAGCTGAGAATGAAAGTAGTGTCTTTTAAACAGAATGCCAGTCTTCAAGACCACCAGTGATCTTTGCAGGGATGTATGATTCATAAGGAGTGTGTGCAAGGTGAGAGACAGGGCCTCTGTGGATAAGACTGATTTGTCAAGCATGTTCCACACATTCTATATGTGTGTGTGTGTGTGTGTGTGTGTGTGTGTGTGTCTGTGTGTGTTTAAACATTTCATTTGAACATTTAATTTTTTACCCAATGTATAATGTTAAGCTAAAGGTGATGTACATTAACTTTCCCAGCTTGAATAATTACATATTCAATGGGGCAGCTGGTGGTCTAGTGGTTAAAGAGCTGCCTCTGCGATCAGAAGGTCATGGGTTTGAATCCCAACACTGCTAGTGGCACCACTGTGTTACCCTTGAGCAAGGTACCGTCCCCACACACTGCTCCCGGGTGCCCCTCATTGATAGCAGACCCCTGCTTCACTTGGTGAATGGGTTAAATGCAGAGAAAGAATTCCACTGTTCACACGTGACTGTAAGGGCAACTTAACTTAATATGGTAGAAATGTCCGTAAATGTGGAAATCAATGAATATTTCCATAAATACAAACAGTTTATGACGATATTACTTCAAACAACCACAGGCATCACAATTCCACAATATAATAATACATTTTATTTTATTTCATTGTTCTACCAAAAGTCTTATAAATCCTTCCAGGAATTGTTTATTAAACAGCAAAAGTGTGTTCTTTGCAAAAACGTCATTACATTATTTTCATGATGAAATCCGATCTTATTTTATCACTTATGTACTTACTCAGGAATTTAAACAAGGCATGAGATGATTGGAATTAAAAAATGAAATTAAATATGTATTCTTGAATATTGTGATGCGTCTGCAGTCACAAATTGTGTTTTCATGGAGTAAGAGACACCCTAAACCGTTTGTATTTTGTATATTGTACAGAAATATTCACTAATCTGTTGCAAAGCTTCCACTAATATGTTTCAAGCTTCAAATTTCTGCTGAAGCTAGAACTGCCAATTATATCTATTTAATGAGAGAAAGTAAATGTAGTAAAGCACTATTAGCTTAGCACCAGCATAACACTGAAACTCCTGTTGAGTGGTTAGTAGAAATTAGCATTATTGTAATGGTAATTGTGTGAACAACATTTTGTTTATCCAATCACGTTAGCAAATGTTTCATTTAAAGAGTAAATAATTATGCAGCTGGGGAATGTGATTGTTCTTGAATAGCAGCACATCACAGCAATACAACATGATCCTTCCAACCATTAGTTTCCACTACATCGTCTGATTGGTTAAAAATATTCGGTTAAGTGTTTTTTTTAAACATATTTAAACACATAGCTGCTAGAATTCCAGGCTCTCCTCTCTGAGCTCTAACTTACAGGGGGCTGAACCTCTCGGCTGTGCTCACCAAACTCATCGCCGCCATCTGTGTGGCGTTCTTTTGAGTGGAAACTCTGGAAGGCCTGGGATTGCAGATTAGTTTCAGCACCTTTCACACACAGAGCAGACAGCAACACACCATCCAGCAAATCAGACCGCACGAATGACATTCTGGAACAGAACAGGAAGACATGCATCACGACTCTTTTCAGTCTCGGAACCCAGTGGTAAAACGAACTCCCCTTGCAATCAGATCTGCGGAGTCCCACTCTGTCTTCAAGACCCCCCTCTTCAAGACGCCCCTCTTCAAGACGCCCCTCTTCAAGACCCCCCTCTTCAAGACCTCCCCTTCAAGGAGCACTTTAGTGACTAACCAGTCCTCTCGTTTATGTCTTTTATATCTTTTTCTATATATTTATGAAAAAGGCCCTTACCCACTTAACTGTTAGTCCTTTTTTGTATGAACCTCTGACTTTTTTCTTTTGACAGGATTTGTTAAGATGTGTATCTTAGCTGGTAGTAACTTGGTTATAAGCAGGTGTTGATTTTATTTTAGCTTTATAGTAATGAAGAACAGACGTAGACGACTTAAGCACTGCTGTACGTTGCTGTGGATAAGAGCGCCTGCTAAACGCCGTAAACGTAAATGTAACAGTACAGTTCAAGTGACTTATTCTTCATGAGTTCATCTGTGCTGCCTCTTGATGGAACTATGGCTTTCCCTCAAGCATTCACTGCCAGGTTTCCATCCGCCTGTTGAACTAAATTCACGCTAAAACTGAAATGTCCCAAACGATTATGCAAATGAAGCATTAGGGGATAGGAGCTGCCACCAGATTTGTAGAGAACAAAACTCTCTTTACGTCTTTACGACACTTTTGAGAAACAGAGCGAAATTTTAAGAGAAACATCTTGCTACTGTTTGACTTCAGGCTTTATGTTGCATCATGAGAGCTGGAAGACAGAGCACACTGGCTCAGAAGATGGCTTAGATGTTTACCGTCTAACATCGCTGGTAGGTCTGGGTTATCTGGGGCATTTTTGGGGTAATAAAAGCGCTGATGTACGTCGCTCTGGATAAGAGCATCTGCTAAATGTTGTAAACGTAAATGTAAACGTAATTAAAATACTTTGTCCACTACTAACCAGGTGGTGAAATTTCTTGCAAAAGGCATTATTGAACCTCTTCTGGCAAAGCAGATAAAGCTCAAATATGGTTTGTAGTATATGTCAGTCAATAATAATAGTTTCTATTAGTGTTAAAAAAGGGGTCTATAATACAATCTTTATTAAAATAATTTTGCCAAATTTGCCAATTTCCCCCTCGCCCTGAACATGCAAGATGTTTGTTGTCTGAAAATCGTTCCTTTAGCACTACAACTATGAGACTAAGTAAAGTACTACTACCACCAACTAGCCCACCAATCAGTCAGCGTCTCAAACCATGCCGAGTTGTTAATTAGACTTGTTTTTGTTATTTACAAACCTATATTCAGGCACCACTAATGCACTTTAACCCATGTTTATGGGCGACACTGAGCAGTACAGTGTCAGAAGCCACATAATGAAGTCCATTAAAGATTACTGAGCATCTCCACATGGTTGATTTAGCTATACAGTACAATTGGTGGGAGATGAGGTTCTTTCACTTGTTAGCTACTTTAGCTTCGTAGGATTAATGCAAAACTAAAGAAGCAAACTTCAGATGGCCGATCCACTACATTCGTATGAAACAGTGAGATTCTGTCATTTCTTCAATGTCATTTTAAGGATCATGTGAAGAAGAATGTTCTCTTGTTACTTTATGAACTTCATGTCTTTTAACTTCAGTGTGTTCCTCACATCTACATCTGCATTCGCATCACGGTGTCCCCTGGGCACAGCAGCCCTGCTAACTCACGGCTAATTAACTGTCTTTAGAGTGGCTGAGACAAAGGCATGTGATGGTGGGTTTGTCTTATTTGCAAGGACACAGTATATAATGTCATTCAGATCTCTCCTCACCTCGAAGACCAGGCTTCCTTGGAACATCTCCACCAGCTCAGAGATGAGAGCAGTCCCTTCCACGGAAATCATTAATAGACGTTAAATGGCCGTGATACAAAGTAGCTTCCCAGTCTCTCTCCACAGCCACCACGGAGAAGAACGGCACTTTCCAGTGGAGCTTCATGACTTGTTACTCCAGCACATTTCAGTCCTTCCATGCTTGGTAGGATTCATTTATTTTCTACCTTCATCAGGACATCATAACGCAGGCATAAACACTGATAGTGTATTTATTGAATGTTGAATGTTAATCTCTTTACCTTACCATCTGCTGCTATTTTATTGCATTTATTTTTATTGCATTAACACTGAGCCACTTTCACAAGTCATTCTGCACTACTGATCCTGGTACAGCAAACTAAATCTTAACATACCGCAGTGTCAGTGATACACTGTTATTTGTTACACTATTGTTCTTGTCATTGCGTTGTACTATTGTTTATTGTCAGTAAACAATATAGTGTGAACAGTGTGAAATTCTTTCTCTGCATTTATCCCATTCACCAAGTGAAGCAGGGGGCTGCCACCAATGAGGGGCACCGGGGAGCAGCGCGTGGGGGCGGTACCAGGGGCGGACTGGCAATCTGTGCGTTCTGGAAAAGTCCAGATCGGCTGTACGGTGCACGGCCGTCGGCCTGTCTTTCTCGACCGAGACGCAGACGTCTGCGCACAGCTGGTGAAGGAAGTCCAGGGGCGTTTTTTAGTCCGTCTGTCCTGGACGGTTACTCAAGGGAACCTCAGTGGTGACACTAGCAGTCCTGGGATTCAAACCCACAACCCTCTGATCTCAGGCCACCAGCTTCCCACTGTTAAGAACTTCATATGTCAGTTCAATGTATTTCTACTTCACAGAAGTTTTACAAAATTACTCTGTCTGCACACAGTTATGTCTGTTATGTCAGACATACCTGCCACACAGGCCTTTTACATACATCATACATCATATTTTTACTTTTTATGCTGCTTTTGGTTTCAAAACATTTGAACGTAATAAGAGGAAACCATCCAAATACCACTGGATTCCAGTTTTATAAATCATACACACTCCATCCAATATTACAACAATGTCATATGTGTTTTATATATTTTTCATAACTTATGTGTGCAGCCGGTAGCCTAGTGGTTGGGACGTTCGCCCTGCGATCAGAATTGGTAGAATCCCAAGGCTTCTAGTGGCACCTCTGAGTTGCCCTTGAGGAAGGTACCGTCCCCACACACTGCTCCCTGGGTGCTGTGTTCCTGGCTGCCCGCTGCTTCACTTGGTGAATGGGTTAAATGGGTTAAATGGGTTAAATGGATTAAATGGGTTTAATACAGAGGAAGAATTTCGTGCTGTTCACACTGTGCTGTAGTGTGTTCACGTAAGACTTTACTTACCTTCAAAACAGCCTAATCCTCCATAGACCTGATCTTCGTGCCTGTTAACGCGGTCTTTATATTTTCATTACACAGGAAAGATGCTTGTGAATTGGATTTGGAGTTAGTAATGCAGTCTGTAATCTGTAGCTTCAATTTGACATTTTTTATTTTACACACTTAATTCTGTATATGTTTTACGTTGCCTACGTCTGTCTTCATGTCTGTAGGCCAGACTAACTCGCTAGCTGCGGTTCTTATGGAGGTGGGGTATGAGTATGTTTCCAAAGCTGTGTTTTGCAGCTAAATCTGGAAACGTGATTAAACACGACGTCCAAAGAAGGCAAAATATTTGAAAGCCATGATGTTTATGTGGGGGAGGACAGTGTTTTGCACATGATGCAGAGGAAGGCTTGCAAGCTCGGCTTGATGGTTCCTCATAAATATTCATGATGGACCGAAAGCTGTTAATGTTTTTGTTGTCTCACCCACAGATGTGGCATGACAAAAATTGCTAAATTTGCAGGATCTTTCTAATTGTGCCAAAATAAATTAAAATGATGCTAAAACCAGTGTTAAACTAACAGTGGCGTGTCCTTTGTAAGGCTGTGAATGTCATATTAAATTGAATTCATGAGGAAATATGGTGGCGCTACATTACTGTTTACCATTTAACCCAAATTGTCTATATTGATATGATTTGTCTTGCTATTTGAGCATCTTGATTATGGCCCTGAACATTAGCTTGGAACCATCAGGGCTGTTTTCTCAGACTAAATGTATCCTCACTGTGGGCATTATGCACTAATTATGCATTCTATGTATTAGGGATCATTTTCAAATATTCAAACAGTCGCTGAAATATACAAAATGAGCAGTTTATGCAACAGTCTTACTTTCAACTATATTTTTTCTTGTTTTTACTGGTCTTACTATGACCAGTAATGCTTTACTACCACCAGTAAAGTGGCGCCTTACAGTCACACGTGAACACACCACAGCACAGCACACAGTGTGAACAATGTGAAATTCTTTCTCTGTATTTTACCCAATTAACCCATTCAGCAAGTTAAACAGTGAACAGCCAGGAAAAACAGCACCCGGGGAGCAGTGTGTGGGGATGGTGCCTTGCTTAAGGGAACCTCAGAGATGACACTAGCAGCATTGGGATTCGAACCCACAACCTTCTGACTACAGGGGCAACTCCCTAACCAAAAAGCTATCTGCCAACCGCTAACAAAAGAAGAAGAAGAAGACCCCTGATTAGATTCCACAGTACAAACAGGAGAGACATCAACAGCTAAAGACTCCTGCAGCCCAATTTCCATCTCTATGATCTAAACTTGCATTTTTCTACTTCTCATGTCATGTCTGGGTTATCAGATCCAGTATCAATCATATTTCGAAATCCTTAACAGTGTGAAAAACATGGTTGTGATTTCAATGGAATATGTATGATTTACATAACCGGAATCCAACTGGATATTTAAAAATTAAAATGAATGATGAAAGTACCATGAGGAATTACAGGTAAAGAGACCATTTGTCATAAGTGAACACACCATACACACAGTGTGAAATTCTTTCTGTGTATTTCACCCATTCACCAAGTGAAGCAGCCCCCGGGGAGCAGTGTGTGGGGTCAGGACCTTGTTCAAGGGTACCTCAGTGGTGCCACTAGCACTTTTCTATTAAGGAGACCTGTGTACCAGGCATAAAAAATTCAGAGGACAGTGAAGGACAAAGACACCAAACAGCAGTGTCCTCTGACGGCTCCTGCCCTGCTGCTAGGCATGGTGTGAGGACATAGTGTGTAACATCGAGTTTTTTTAAATGTGATCTGGGTATGATTCACCACTCTCCTCTTTCGCAGTATGAACACACTGCCTGTATTAGAGGTGATTATAACACAACAGAATTCAAGACACAGAACCACAATGGCAAGAGACTGTTTAGTCTGAAAAACTGGCCTTAAATGTAGAAATACTGAAATATACGCTCATGTTCGAGCATCTGACACTATTATCATATTTGAGATATTATATTATATTATTTTATATACATTACTAAATTACACAATGTAGACTCATTTTATAAACCAAACACCAAACCACATTTTTAGATGTTTTATTTTAAATGTTCATTATCTCAAAGATTTTCAGCTTTATATAATAATAAAACTACAAAGTATATACACCGCAGTTATCTATTTACAGTCATATGCAAACAGTTTAGCACCCCTGATCCAATGATACACCAATTTTCAATGTGAAAATAAGTGTGTATCCTCTACAGAGAGCATTCTTCTGCATTAAATGTGCCAAATTCAACATATTAGGAAAATGACATAAAAGGTGGACAGTGAAAAAGTTATGGCACGTGTTTGATGTTTTTCCCAGTATGTTAAACTCAAATAAGTACACATTGTGCAGAAAAAAGCTGTTCTCTGTAGAGCAAGTTGTTTTCACTTTGAAAATCAAACAAAACATCATTTGAAAAGGGGCATTAACGCGTTTGCATATAAAAATCACCACAGTCTGGTTGTTAAATTTAATCAGTTCTACCGCTTCAAGAATTTTAGATTCATCTAAAGCTCTTTTCATGTTTAAGAATCTCTAATATCTTCATATATATATTTATTTGAAAGCTATGAAATTGCACAGGAGGACAAGCATATCGGCACTCACAACATTTACATATAACATTCATTGTATACATTTATATGAACCAGAACTGATGTAATATTGTCAAAAACAGTGATTCCAAACCTCTGAGTGACTGTTCACGAGTCTGAAGGCTGAGGAAGCTCCAAGCTCAGAAGGAAACATCCGAGTGAAGAAGGACGGTGTGTTCATGAGCTAACTCACCGGCTGGAAGATTTATACTGAACGTCTAGTGACTCATCAATGCCTCTAGTGTGTCTTCTCAGGGCGATACACAGTAATGAGGTGAAATGTCTGGAATAAAAGAAATGCTCGGGGCCAGCGACTCCATTACAAATCTCCTGGAAATCGGAGGCCTCTGAGGTGCCGATACAGTGAACAGTGGTGACGGCAACATCACAGACGTGTTATCTTTACAATAATGAGTCACAGGCTAGTAAACACCATCCACTGAACACTTTGCTTGCTTTTAAAGGTTCTAGACTGAGGATGCCTGTTTCAGAGACGAGTTAACAGAAAAGCATTCAGATGGACACTGGTAAAGGCAGCCATTAATTTCCAGGCCTAATAAGTGTAAGGATCCCTTCTGGAACTTCCCAGGCACCAGAGCTGGCAGCCCAGTGTGCTTTACAAATAATCTCTTCAATTAAAATCTAATTTGAGTGATAAACTACTAAACAAACTCTCCAGTGAACAGTGTGAGTTAACAGCAACCAAAATCAATATTTTGTCAAACTGTGTTCAGGTAAAGACATGATTTCATTCCACTGAGACCCTGGAAGTGGCTTTTGTTGTCACTGGTATTCACATGGAATGGATACTGTGCTAATAATGGTTTATTCTATCCATTCATCCATTATCAGAACTGCTTATCCTTAACCAGGGTGGTGAGGAGTACTGAGCCTACAACAGTGGTAATAGGGTGAAAGGTGGAGAAACACCTTGCTCGCCCGTCCATCACAGAGGAGAAATCATACCAAGGGGCAATTTAGCATCTACAGTTGACTTTGGACTGTAGGAGGAAACTGGAGTTCCCAAAGGAAACCCATACAGACACGTGGAGAACATGCAAACCCCACACAGAAAGGACCCTCAGCCACCACAGACCTTCTTGCTGTGAGGCGATAGTGCTACCCATTGCTGCCACACTTTATTCTGTTTTTTTAAGTGCCTCAAAATCTCGGTTCTTATTCTTTAACACCTTTTTAAAAGCTCCTTCCGTGAATGTTTTACAACTAGACAAATAGAAATAGTCAAAAAGATTTAAAATTAGTTAACATATATGAAATTTGTATAAAGTGACCGTTTTGGTGAAATGAGGTTTCATTACAGCAGCGATATTTGCAATAATATTTGTTTTCAGTGTTTGGCACAAGTGCAGTCCCAGCACACACATAAATAACAGTGTCTTTTCTTTGCTTTCCATGTGTGTTTTCTTTTCTGTGAGTGAGGTTTATGCAGCCAGGGTCAGTTTTTCAAAGCGCAGGTGTGCTTATGGGCCGAAAGATTCCCACTGAGGTATTGTCACCACAACGTTCCGCCATCCAGGACAGATTAATGACAGGCTTTCATGAAGTGAAGTCCTTCATAAATGTCAATGCTAATTTGTGGGTGGTATTCAATATGGTAGTACAAGCATGTAGCTTGTTTGTGTGTGTGTGTGTGTGTGTGTGTGTGTGTGTGTGTGTGCACGTGCGCTTTAGGTTACTTTGCAGTTCAGCCATTTGTTGAGATGCAGGTTATCTGTTGTAAAAGTCTCTGGTGTGGCCGCATACCATGTGTTGTCAGTATGGTATCATGTGAGGGGGCACTTTGGTATTCGGGGCTGCCTTACACGATGCCCTCGCTACGCTTACTCCTCCACACCACTAGGGCCGTCATGAGTAACGTGACGAGAATGGGTACTATGATGAAAGGCCCCAGGATACGGTTGGGTGGGTCGTGAAGCAGGCGGCCCGAGAGTGAGCAGTCATGGAAGTAGTGCCGGTGAACGCGGATGAAGAATTCGTCCACCAGCCGGTTGGGCCAGAAGCAGTTCATCTTCAGTGCCACCAGAAACGTGCAGTTTGTCAGCTCACCATAGGACCTTTAGGAAAGACGAGAAAAAGTCAGGTTAAAAAGTGTTTCAGAAGTACTGTTACAAAATCTGATCACCATACACACATCCAGAGGCATTATTAGTTTCCAGAAAATATGGTGTGCATTGCATTAACTTAATTGTTCTTGTTGCTTAGCAACCTTAGCCTATTGTTACTAAAGGTAGAACTGTTTGTTGTGAATAATAATAATATTAATATGTTTTTGTCACTGTTTTATAAAAGTAATAAGCCAATCCAGGCTGGATGTGACAGCGATTTCATTCTACCTGATAACAGCCCTTAATTGCAGTACAACTGCTTTAACCCAAGGCCTCAAGGGGTTTATTGATTTACAATCTCACAACAAACACTTGTTCCCAATTTTGCCTCAAATCAACATCATGAAAATCAATACCATCACAAGATTAAGATAGAGTGAATTGAAATTTCTCCTGCAACCTGGCTGGCAATGTACGAGACAAGGTCTGTGTTTTTTGGACCACGTTGTGCAGTACGTAAGCTACATGTAAACCACTCTGACCAGCAGCAACAAAATTGGATCATGAAATAAGGCTCTACCAAGTAAAGTAGACTGGCTTGGAAACTAATCTGCCTCTACATGTACACAAAAAAGTTTTTAGCAGACGCTTTTATCCAGAGCGAGGTATATCAGTGC
>JBBPCX010069078.1:0-11653 GCA_037974365.1 Hydrocynus forskahlii
TGTGTGTGTGTGTGTGTGTGTGTGTGTGTGTGTGTATATATATATATATACACACACACACACATACATACATACATATACATATATATATATATATATATATATATAAAAGAAAAGCTCTTTGGTTCCTTTCTAAAATATTTTTAAATTTGCTAAAACCCACATAGGAAAAACATGCCTCATTACCGTAAACCCCTAATATATGCTCAAACCATATTACTGTACATGACAGTAAGCATAATCTGTTCATTTTGTAAAGGGTTTGGAATAAGTTTGAGTTACTACACTATAGTTCCACCTATAGACCGCAGGAGGGCGCCTAGCGCTTGCTGGGTGGAGAAGGGACACATACAGAGCAATAATAAACCCTCCTCCTGTGAAGTAAGAAGCAGCACAATACGTGCGTATCTTCTATTTTCTTACCACAGGTTAGTAAATCTGCCGAAATATTAGATTAAGTGTAAGATTTTGGGAGTTACACATGTGGTTTGTCAGGTGGCTGTGCAGGGATGGGTTGAGGATGAGGTTTATTGGGAGTTTGAGCGTGGGTTTGGTGCCGAGTTGTCGTGTGCTAACAGGTGCCAAAGCTAGCGGGTTGGTGTGATAGAAGAGTGGGTTATGTGGACAAGGTCACACTGAATAAAGGGGATGTTTATAGCTTCCAAGTTTTAGAATGTCAGAGTGTGGGAAAGCATGTAAACGGTTGTATTCATGTAAGGCCTCGAGAGAGGAAATGTACTGTTAACGGAACGACCACATTGCTTATTTAGGTTACAGTAAAATGTAAAGGCTATTGCTTCGGTTCATAGAAAAAAGTAAATGTTCTCATTAGATGAAACCTGGTGATATTGCTTGTACATTAAAAAGCAATATCACGTTATACATTACAACCTGTCATGTAGTGATGGGGACGAGACCGCCTATGCCGAGACCGAGTCAAGACCGAGTCTTTGAGGAAGCAAGACCAAGTCGAGACCGAGTCGAGACCAAGACCATAAAAACAAGTCAGTTTTCATAACCATGATTTAAACCCCAGTTAATAATGAACAGTTAGGCCTAAAGACTAAGCTAGACTAAGAATTGTTAGGATACTGCAATATGAGACTGCATTGATGGGACATATTTTCTAACTGAGTTATTAGTTTATGAATGTGAAGAAGCTGTGTATTCTTAACTCATGGATGCTGTAGTCGTGTTTAAAATTGCAACTGAACTGAAGGCCATCAGTTAAAAGTTTTTTTTTTTTACTTGATACCTGATGTATACTCATGCAGAGGAATAATAAACCCTCCTTCTGTGAAGTAATAAGCAGCACAATACGTGTGTCTCTTCTATTTTCTTACCACAGTGTACTGCACAGGCGAAGTGGGAACACTGCTGCCCCCTTCACCACCAAGTGAGGGAGGCAACAATTTCAATAACATTTTATAAAATCTCTGACAGACACAGTGATGCAGTGTGAGTAACTGACACTGCATTCAGTTTTATACTTTTAATAAATTTATAAATAATGAAAGAGAGACAGTTCAGTGTTTATATTGTTTGGACCGCAGACAAGCACTTGTTTCTGGGGTTAGGCAATGACAAGAACAAACCACACATTGTGTTCAGACAAACCTCACACTGTGTTCAGGCAAACTGCACACTGTGTTCACAAACTGTACAGTGTGTTGTTGCACAGTGTATTGTATAAAAAAGCCACCTAATGTAATTATATTAGATGGGTTTTATAGGTAAGTAGAGATGAATAAAAATGTGACATTTTCTGACTAATAAAGGTCCTCAAATGGTGAACATTGTGAGCAAATCTGACACAAGCCATGTTTCTGTATATCTCGTAGGGGCGCAAATATTTTGTACCCCTAAATGCACTTCCAGTCAAAAGTTTTCACCCACACTGAGAATTTCTACATTTGCATGTGTCTCACTTAATTTTTTATTAAATATACACTCAATATTCCTTGCTAACAAATGCATTTACAGTATGTTCAACATTTGAGGACCTTTATTAGCCAGAAAATGTCAAAGCCACCTAAAATAATTATAATACACATACACACAGAAAACTGTGTCACATCAGGACTGTCTAAATGCTCTAATACAAGAGTTCAGCCCTTTGTGATCTAAGCAGCATTTTTTTTTTTTTTTTGTATATCTGTATAATTGCACCTTCAGGCCTGGATTCAGGCCAGGCTTGTTTTTTTGCATTATAATGTCAGATATGATAAAATATGATAAAAACATGGGTATGTTTTCATAATATTTTATCATATCTGTGAGATTTTTAATATAGGGAATGAAACCATTGCCACACACTCACAGCGAAGTGTCCTGCTCCTCTCAGTCTGGCTGGACACCAGAACCAAACTGTCCTTCTGTAGAAGAAACCCAAACAGATCACTCTGATGGACCAGGACAGAGCTTAATATAAAGAACAAAAATATTTCCAAAAAAACTGATACTAATAGTTACCTACATATCTCACATGTGGAAGACGGATGTGTGTAGGTCTCTTTTTGTTTATAACAGATACCATGCCACCATAAAACACTTACCTGGTGTAAGTGAGGCAGAGAGGTACAAGCAAGACATTATAATGTAAAAAAACAAGCCAAAAAACTGTCAGGTTTGTGTAGGAACTGTCAGAAGTGTAGGATCAGAAAATCTTGATTCACTTATGACGATCACGCACCCCTAACCACACCCTCCCGGAATTCCAGCACGAGGGCTGATTGCACCAAAGAGAGAGCCCTCTGTTTGAACAGCAGAAGTACTGGAACAGAACACTGAAGGGACATTTTACAACCCCAGTTTGAACCACTCAGGCCATAAAACTTTTGCAGATAACACCAATCTGGCCATTTTATCAAAATCACCTTGCATACAACACTCAGAGAGGACACTAAGACACACAAACACACCCACTCTGAGGGATTCCTAAGGATACATTTCAGTGTTTTTTTGTTGGAAATACTTATTTCGTAAGTTTGTTTTATGTGATGACTATCCTGTGTTTAACCCCAACGTTAATTCTTTGCATTTATCTAGTGATACTTATAAAACCAAGACTATTGGGTGTTTAGATAGAAAAATCATAACTCTAAGATTCTTGACAATAGTCTAGTCATGCTGAATAACGTTTTTATCCATAATAAGAGCTGGTAATGGTTCTAATATCCATTTCACTTAAAAACATGCCCTTGGGTTACTAAATGTGAAATTCATGCTTAGAAAAAGTAAATCACAAAGCCATGTGGCCAAGAGGAGACAAAGGGTGTCCTGATTCTGACTGAAAGCTTAAGGACTTAAGCATTTGTGGAAGCCATAACTGGTGATTACCAAAAAAGGAATTATAACAATCATGATGTTCACTCATTTGGAAGTTTTTTTTTTAATAATTATGGTTAAATTAGACATGTATCTGTAAATTAGGCTATAATCTGATAATGTTTGTTGATCTGTCATGTTTGGTTTCTTTATAAAGCTGTGATCATAACAGACACAACACTGCAAGTTTCAATACACAATTATGGACTGTGCAAAAGTTAAGGAACTTTATTCTGCCAACAAGAAGTTTCAAACCCATAAAGGGTCCTTCCCCAGCCCCTGTGCTTAAATGGCCATCTCTGCTGATTGGCCTGTGCTGACTGGGGGAGGGGAAGCCCCCTGTGTTTCTGATTTTGAGAGACTCTCAAAGAACACCTGTGAGAGACTCGGGTGACCGGTGCCAACTCTCCACTCTGCTTCTTCAACTCCTCTGAACTCCAAGATCAATGGCTGAAACTCTGCTCCATCTCCGCTGAGACTCCAACTTCCCTCCGAACCAGTGAACAAGTAAAAGCTGCTCTCTCCTTGATAATCTTGGTGCAAGGTTGACCACACGTTTGCTAACCTGTTTTGTTACTGGGTTGTGTTGTTTTATTCTGCTCACTGTTCAGCGACATTGAACTGTTTCAGTAATCTTACCAAAATCATTACTCCTTCCATCATGTCTCACATTTGTTTTATTTTGTGTTTGTGTGTTTTATGTTTGTCTTGTGTAGTTAATAAATGTTGTCTTATTGTGACCAGCAATTCCTTCTTGTTCAGCTAGGTGAAGTCACTTTGTGGCTGATATGCACCTATGCTCGTGAAATAATTTAAATTGATCCAAATAATTCCCCCATCTAAAGCGAGACTCTTTGTAACCGTGCAACTAAGAAAACCTTTATAAAGGTTAATTACTGTATTCCTAATGAACTACCTCGCTGGACGAGTAGCTTGCGCTGTGTTACTTAATAACTCTGCTTTGATATAAGTCCCCTAAGTACTAAACAAACTGACTAATCAGTTAATGAATATGGTGGTGAATCAGCCCTAAGCTAACTCCTCCATATATTCTGGTGCAGAATCAACCCTAAGCTAATTTTCCTACAGAAGTCTGAGCTGTGAAGCGTCTCTGGGTATGCAAATGTGAGGGATGTGATTTCATGTTGACTATGAAGCACAGATTGCTCTGGATAAAATATGACTGCTTTATACCATCTTATCTTTATTGTTCTTTGTATACTGATATTGTAAAAGGCTGCAATATGCAAATAAGCCTCTAATCAATCACAGTGTCGCTGATAGGGTGATCAATCCCAGCTCCAGGTGAGTTAGTGGGTGTTCTGATGAATTGAGGTCTGCTTGTTGTCCAACAAAAGTCAAATTTTTAACCACTAAAGGTGTTGGCGAAATTACAAAAAGTGGCATTGGGAGGACACCCTTATTCAGAGTAACTTCGAATGATTAGTTACAGAAACAGTCTCTTCTCATCTTTTTCGACTGTTTTTTTTTTTGTTAGTTTTGCTTTTGGCTAGGGTCAGTGTCACTACTGGTAGCATGAGGCGATATATGGACCCTGCAGAGGTTACACAGGTAGTTGGACTCCTCCAAGATGGCACATCAATACGTGCCATTGCCAGAAGGTTTGCTGTGTCTCCCAGCACAGTCTCAAAAGCATGGCGATGATTCCAGGAGACAGGCAGTTACTCTAGGAGAGCTATACAGGGCCACAGAAGGTCCTTAACCCATCGGAAGGTCCTTAACCCACCTGTACCTCCTTGCTCCTTTGTGCAAGGAGGTACAGGATAAGCACTGCCATAGCCCTACAAAATGACCACCATCAGGCCACTGGTGTGAATGTCTCTGACCAAACAATCAAAAACAGACTTCATGAGGGTGGCCTGAGGGCCCGACGTCTTCTAGTAGACCCTGTGCTCACTGCCTGCCACCATAGAGCTCGATTAGCATTTGCCATAGAACACCAGAACTTGCCGGTCTACCGCTGGTGCCCTGTGCTTTTCACAGATGAGAGCAGGTTCAGTCTGTGCACATGTGACAGACGTGGAGAACGTTATGCTGCCTGTAATAGCATGACCAGTTCAGCATGACCGGTTTGATGGTGGGTCAGTGATGGTCTGGGGAGGCCTGTCCATGGATGGATGCACAGACCTCTGTAGGCTAGACAACGGCATCCTGACTGCCTTTAGGTATCAGGATAAAATCCTTGGTCCCATTGTCAGACCCCACACTGGTGCACAACAATGCCCATCCTCATGTGGTATGCAGGCAGTCCCTGGAGGATGAAGGATTAGCCTGCCGTGTCACTTTTTAACTTTGATTTTCAGGGTCTTTGAATTCAGCCTTCTGTAGGTTAATAATTTTCCTTTCCTTCCTAACACATTACCCAGTCTATGTCAATATAGATATCAAGCGTGACCCCCCCCCACATTGAGATCTGATGTGTTTTCAAAGTGTTCCTTTCATTTTTTTGAGCAGTGTATTTATACGTGTTTGTTTTGTGACATCGCAAAAACTATGGTTTGGAAACAAAAAAAATTGTTTTTGTAGCTTTTTTTTCCAGAAATGGATTGTATGGAAGAGGAGAGTTCTATTTGAAAAATGTTTGTGTTTAAGCTCTTTTAATTCCAGAAAAGTGCTACATTGCAGTTGCAAAATGTAGCCGTTAAATCGCAAAATTATTTACAAATGTAGGCTGTTACCAATAAAAGCAAACACACACTTAGTTTGTATATCATTGAGAAACAGTTGCTGGTCAACACTTTTACACTTTTACAGTTCCGAAGGAGAACAGCACACTGAACTGTGCCACCTTCGCTGCTGGTGTCCTCACCCACACTGGCTTCCCAGCCAGTGTTACCACCTACTGATAACACACTGATGATCAAGTTTGTTGAAGTCGTCATCCCTTGAGACAAACAGCTGGATAGTGTTTATGAAAGAGCTGCGGACTGAAGGAGTGACACTTATTTTTGTTAATATGTGGGTTTGAGCTATTTGACTTGGCCCAGTTGACTTGCCCCTTTAGTACTGGAAAAGAACACCTACTGATCAATACCATACTAAAAGGTTCAAAACTGTTTAGCAACATTTAGCAGGCATTTGTTGAGTGTTTAGATCAAACGTTTGACCTTGCCATGGAAGCTCACTGACAAAAAAAAAAAAAAAATTGTTTTGAAATTCTGTGTACACTGCAGTATACCTGTTTAGTTTCCAGTGGAGAAAGGCCAGGTTGTTGTACTGTAAATTAAGATTATTGAAATGATTCTGTTTGACAATCAAATAATAACAATAATAATAGAAATTAAAAAAAAAAATCCCAAATTGATTAAAATTAATCTAATTGACAAGCTAATAATAATAATAATAATAAAAGTATGTGTAGCTTGCTAAAACAAACAAAAAAAAAACAAAATTAATATCATATTTTATGAAAACTGTGAAATAATATTGTATTGTTTCAATGCCAATATGTCAGGGTGTTGTACTTTGAATTTACTGACATGCTAGTTTAAAGTATTTGGCAATTATATAATTAAACTCTATGTAATATTATTTGCATTTGATAATGTGAAATGACAACATACTATCACAATAGCGAGGAGATTATGCTTTTTTATTGTAATTATAAATTAAAAGTCCCTGTTGAAAAAGACTGGAGTTACTTTGTTCCTTTTTTCACACACAAAGAAGAAACAGTCTTGCTGGGCTATTATTCTTGTGCGTCTTGCATTTTAAATAGTACTTTTAATTATTAATTAAAAACAACTGACAATGCACTGGCATTACTGACGTTCATGCAGTCAGCTGGGGCTGTCACGTGACCCTTTAGAACGCGCTTTATGTTTACTCTGAGTGTGAATGTGTGTGTTTTACGCTGTGGTCTTTTGACATCTCCGGTATTATGACAGTAGAGTTACTGCAGAAGCGCCCGTTAGCTACAGGCTTTACTTAATCCTGCTGCTCTCTCTGCAGATCCGTAAAGAATAATTACTATTGCAGTTGAGGTCTTTATCTGTCCACCATTTAAAACATCGCCATGGAAAGATCTCTGCCAGAAGAGGATGAAAGAAACACAGGTTTGTTTCTGCTCCTTTTCTTTCTCGAAATGTCAGTATTGGACAAACGTCTCCGCGAACTGCTTGATGTTAAGATAAGATAACATAAGATAAACCTTTATTAGACTCAGAAGTGGGAAATTTGCATTGTTACGCCAGAAAGTGGACAGTACTGGAGCTGTGAGTCATCGTTGTCATTCACAGCGCTGGGGGCTTTATACACCTCTAGTCAGATTGGGACATAATAGCCATATGTGTGGCTGCTCGAGAGTGTCCTATTCTATTGATCAGTACTTTTCTACAGAGATAATGAATGTCCATGTCAACAGTGGAACCACCAAGCAGCTGAATTCACTCATTTAAAGGAGTGTATGGACAATTGTGTACATGCAGCACATGCTTTACTGGATATGCATCAAAGCCAAACCTTCTATCAATCATTATGTCAATATAAGAATTGCCTCTTCATTCCTTACCCTGTCCAACGTGGTGAGAAACCTGAGTGATATGATTGATGACCAGCTATCTTTCCCTGACCACTTTTTGCATTTGTCTCTCGGTCATGTAGCTAGTTATGTAACTCAGTTCTGACTCTTCTCTTTTGTGTTTCTCCACTGGTGGAATGAGCTGCCTAAGCTGATGAGAGCAGCAGAATAATCTGAGAGCAGCAGATCTGTTCAGGGAGCATCTCCTCTCCTAATCTTCTTGCACTTCTCTTACATAAAGATCTAGCACTTAATACTCTTCTCTGGTTCTCACACTGTCCTGAAACTTGTGTCCTCATATTGTTGCAGACTACTTCTATTTGCTTTATGGTGTGATACACGGGGCAAAATATATAAATGATGTGCTGTATATATACCTGAATTGTGCCCTGTATATACAATAGGAAGTAATTTGGAATTTAAGCAAGCATCTGCTTATTTATTCCATCATGTGTGAATTAGTTTGTTTTCTTTCAACTACAGAGAAGGACAGGTTGCTGGCTCCAGTGGCCAACCGCAGTGCAGATGGTCTTGATCACAGGCCTCTCGGTAGCCGGCCCTCGTTGGATGTCAGCGACTTGGCATTGTGGAACCAGACAAAGGAGCAGCAGGAAGAGGCTCTCCGCAGAAAGCTGAAATACTTTTTCATGAGCCCATGTGACAAGTACCACGCCAAAAGCCGCAAGCCATACAAACTGGTCCTGCAGCTGGTGAAGATAGTCATAGTAACAGTGCAGGTGAAGCATCAAGCTCTTTCTGATAGTTTGAGCGATCAATGGCTATCTGAACCAAACAAAAACAGCAGTAGCTCAAATCAAGTCAAGTACAGGGGGTCCTCAAGTTACGACACATATACGTTCCTTTGACAGTGGTGTAACCCAAATTTTGGTGTAAGTCAAAATACACCCTAGCTCAAGTCACTTACCTATCCTAACACAGTTGTAAAATCATAAAAACACAATTAAGCCATACTCTGCGCTACTGTGTATTCTTCCACTGCGTGCAACCAAACTAGTTCACCCAAATAGCCCGTAAGTACGGCGCTAACGTTGTAAGTGACCATTCTGTCATACGTGAACACACCACAGCACAGAGTGTGAACAGCATGAAATTCTTCCTCTGCATTTAACCCATTCACTAAGTGATGCAGGCAGCCAGGAACACAGAGCCCAGGGAGCAGTGTGTGGGGACGGTACTCAAGGGTACCTCAGAGGTGCTTAGCAGTCTTGGGAATCGAACACAAGACTTCCTGATTGCAGGGCAAATGCCCTAATCACTAGGCTACCAGCTGACCTAGACTACTGCAAAGAACAAAAATGCAAAATTATTAGCATTGCATTTATGATATAAGGGTAACAATGATAAATTATTATGCAATGTTGCAAAAATAGCAATAAACAAACGGCAACGGAATAAATTTACAGTATGTAAAAATAATTTACTGAAGGTTTGTTTTGGAGGGAGAACAGTGTGTGTCAGGGGTCTGTGTGGGATTGTCCACAATGCTGGTGGCTTTGCAGATTCAGAGTGTGAATTCCTAAACCAAGCTGTAAAGCAGGTGCACAGAATGCTCTATACTGTACCTCTGTAGACTAACAAACAAAAACCCAATCTCTGGTGCAAAGATTTGTCCGGGACTGTGATGCACTGGCCCATTGTTCTGTGATGTTACAAAAACATCCATGACCTATGAGTATTTCTGAACTAGAAACATTAAGCAAGGAAAAATGGAAAAAAAATCCTAATTGAAGACCGTTAGTCTGACAATTAGAGGCTGATTTCTACCAAAGGCAGTCTTACAGTGCACAGACTAAAAAGGTACCCAAACCGTTTGTTCCGTACAGAGAAACTTTTGGATGTAGCTTTGTAGTGTCCAGTAATGAAGCAGCCATTCAGTTTTGTCCTATGATAACAAGAGTTACTCTGTTCTGTTCAGCCTTACTATCAGTCTCAAACTGAGATAAAACTTTATCACAGAATTTGCTTTTTTCTTTTCTTTTTTTTATTGTGTCCAGCAGCTTAACAAGCAGAATGTGAAACTGGATGCCATGATGTCTCAGACACCTTTGCTTTGCCAAGTTGAGCTTGACAATTCAGTATAAGCCACTCTTGTTACTTTTTTAAAATTAATTAATTTTTTTATTTTATTTGTTTATTCATTAAATTTATTTGTGTAATTAAGCCAGATCAAAGAGGGAGAGAAGACAGGGAAAGAAAAGAGCCAATAGAGAGAAAGAGAAAGAAAAAGAAAAGATCCAAAGGATAATTGCTGCAACTGTATCAGCGCTCTATCTGCTGCATATGAAAATCAAGACCCAACCAACCATACGCAGAAAAAAACATACAAACCGCAACACTGTGACAATACGACAGACATCTATCTATGGAGTGGTTTGTGTGTGTACAAGCGTATGCACATGAGTGTGGGTGTGTGTGTGTAAGATTGCGTGCACATGTGTGTTTGACCACCTGTGTATATGCATATGTGTATACGAGTGTGCATGTAATATCCGAGTTTGTCATGGAATGCTTTGTAATGAGGGTGGTGAGGGTGAGGGGCCACAACAATGGCGCCCCATTGCCCAAGGCAAACCAAGCAAGCCACGGAGGGTGTAGGGACCCAGTAGCTGTGGCTCCGTCCCACATACATCCTCCCTATTTTTAATTTCACTTTAGTCTCAAACACAATTCTACACCCAACACTCAAAGTGGGGGTGGGGCATACAGAGGAGGGGAGGGAGGGGAGGGAGGGGAAGGAGGAAGAAGAAGGAATATGTTTCACAGAAACTTTATATGTTCCTAATTCTCTCTCTCCCTCTCTCTTTCACGCCCCCCCCAGCTGGTGCTGTTTGGTTTGAGTAATCAGATGGTGGTGATGTTTAAGGATGAGAACACAGACTCCTTTAGGCACCTCTTTCTGCAAGGTTACCAGGAGGACTCTGATGAGATGGCTGTTCACACCCAGAGCGACGTGTATAACCATATCAACTACGCCATAGAGCAGGTACACCTCCAAGCCAGATCAAGAATATATACGTGTGTGTGTGTATATATATATATATATATGTATGTTGGGGCTGGGCACGTTAACCTGTTATTGCATTAATGCATTATTTACTTGAGGCCAATAATTATGTTATCGTGCGTTAACACAGATTTTTCATAAATTCCTTTTATTCTGAAAGTTTGGTGCTTTCATTGAAATAATGCGAGCGCTATATGTGTCGGCTGGTTTTTGCAGGGGTCAGACATCCCATTACTTTTGTTCATTTAATATGGACAAAAGTAATGTGATGCATGACCATTACACCAAAAGAGACTTTAAAAACACTGCATTCAGATACATAGACTTTTATTTGGAGCTGGCCCCTCTTTGCAGCTGCTATAATGGTTCTGCCCCCCATGCTCTGGACTCTGAGGGTAACTTGTTTTTCTATAACAAACTAGATAAAACACGTATGCCCTGCAGTGGCAAATAGCTTTGGCTTCATATGTGATTTGATTACAATAATGTTTAAGTTGAAATTTACAAGAAATATTTGAACAGCAGCTGTGCAAATGTGTTAAAGGGAAAACTGCTGTTAAAAAGCACCTTATTTTTTTATAGAGTTTGCAAACATTTTTTTATATGGAAGTACTTTAAAAAATAAAGGTGCATAATACACTACTTTTGAATTAGTTATTCAATTTTGCATATAACTATGCAGTTAATCGTGATTGATCGCAGAAAACCATGCGATCAATCACGATTATAAATTTAAATCATTGCTGAGCATTAGTATGTGT
>JBBPCX010069079.1:0-11652 GCA_037974365.1 Hydrocynus forskahlii
TATGTGACATATATTAAAAACCTATATCAAAACCTATATTAAAACATATATGTTTATATAGGTTATTTCCGTGTGGGTCTGATCACCTGGCAATCATGCTAAAACCCATCTATAACCAAAGGCTCAAGACAAAGCAAGTCACAATCAGGACCATTAACACCTGGACTGATGGTGCAAAAGCTGGCCTGCAGGGTTGCTTAGAGGCTACAGACTGGAGCACTTTCAAAGAGGCCACTGACGACATCCACGAATACACAGAGACTTTTAGTGATTACATTCACTGGTGTACATCTATATGTGCCCCTCCCAGGACTGTGTGTAGGTTCCCCAACCAAAAAGCCTGGTTTAATGGAGACATTAAACAGAAAATCAGGGAGCGGAGGGAGGCCTTAAAGGCAGGAGATAATGTGAAGTATAAGAAAGCCCGCTACAAGCTGCAGAAGTCCATCAGAGCAGCAAAAAGGGCTCACTCGCAACTACCTCAACCACAACACGAGCAGCATATGGCAGGGAATCCAAGCTGTCACAAACTACAGAGGAACCACAACAGCCACGGACCCCCGAGACAACACCATTCCAGACAGCCTCAACACCTTTTATGCCAGGTTTGACAGGCTGAACACAGACACACCCTCAAAGGCCCTCTGTGATCCCATGGACACTGTCTTCCAGGTGACACACACACAGGTCCTGAAAGCGCTGAAGAAAGTTGTCACATGCACAGGTCAGGGTTCACGTCAAGGTCACAGGAAATGAATGTGTCACCCAATATATAAACAGGAAACAAGTGTAGTTTCACTGCTCGTTCACTGAGTATCAACCCTCTTCATTCAGGAATTTACGTGAGTGCTCACCTATCTGTGCATGATTGTGAACGTTGGTTCTGGTGGGAATCTAACTCTGTTGCAGAGCGTTCATAGATCAAAGTGCGTGATTAAACCAGCCCTCTCGCTTCTTTCCACACTTGGGCTCTTCCATCACGCTACACAGGCGAACTCTACTGGAAAAGATACGTTCGTGTTCACTTCACCTGTGACAGAATGAACGAGCCAGCTAGAGTGAGCTGGTATGGGAATGGGCTGTGCTGGTAACGTTGGTGAATCGGCAAGAAGAGGAGATAGATCTGCTTGAGCAGGAGGTGGCTGGATTAAAACAGCAGGTTGCCTTCCTGAAGCAGACTCACTCCGAAACTCCAGCTGTGACACCTCCGTTCCAGCCGGCTATTCCGAGTCCCTCTTCATCCTCATCCTCCTCTACCTCATGACCTTTACCTAAGTTATCACTCCCAGAGAAATGGAATGGTGTAGACGAGAGATACCCGTCGGACCAAAGCAGGATCGCACTTCTCGTCTCCCTCCTCACGGGGCAGGCAGCAGAGTGGGCAGTGGCAGTTTTGAAGGACAACTCCGATGACTGCTACTGTTATACTGGATTTTCCAACATGCTCAAAGCTGCCTTTCAGCATCCTGACAGTGAGGTGGAGGTGGCGTCTAAACTTTACATCAGCGGCAGGGAGACCGTCCAGTGAGTAAATACACCGTTTAAATACAGTGTTTCGCACCCTCGCTGTGCAGACGGGGTGGGGCGACTCTGCACTCCGGACAGCCTTTTACGAGGGGCTGGCCACCCGTATAAAAGACCAATTGATGGGATGGGAGCTCCCTGACACGTATGAAGGGATGATCCAGCTGTGTATGCGCATTGACCAACGCATGAGCTCTTGTCCCAAGCCGGCCTCTCATGCCCTGCCACCCATGCCTTTAACCATGCCCTTCAAAGTCCCGACCAGCTCCCCGGGGAGCTCATGCAGTTAGGGTGCGCTTCCTTGAACCCGGCAGAGTGAGCCCGTCGCTATCGCAAGGGGCTGTGTGCATATTGCGTGTCACTGGACCATTACGCACCATCTGTCCGTTCCGTCCGGGAAACGGCCGGCCCCGGTGAAGAACGGGAGGTCTTCGCCTGGGGTGTCCGTCTCTGCCTCCTTTACACCGACCGTTTCCCGCTTTACAGTTCAGGCAAACATCCAGCTCCGCCACAAACAGGTCAGAGCCACCGCTTTTGTGGATTCAGGAGCAGCTGGCAACTTTATTGACCACGATTATGCTGTCCAGCTGGGTGTGAGCACTGAAGCGTTATCCTGGCTATTAAAAATCACAGACATTGACAGTCGGCCCCTTTATCACAGCCCCATCACTCTTATCACCGAACCCCTTCACGTCATTCTTGACGATCACCACAAGAAGCTACCCTTCCTCATTACTCGCCTCACTTCTCCACCTCTTACTTTGGGTTATCCATGGCTTTTCAAACACGATCCCTTTATTTCTTGGAGTCAGCATAAAATCCTTCAATGGGGGTTGACCTGTTGAGAGCTTTGTCTCGCGGCGGTGGCTGGGACGTGCTCAGGGGAGCCCCCTGTCCCTGATGTCGACACCAACGCCATCCCAGCTCCCTACAGAGACCTTATGGAGGTCTTCAGTAAGCATAGGGCCATCCAGCTCCCTCCTCATCGGCCCTACGACCTGGAGATCCAGTTCCAACCTGGCACTACACCACCCCGCGGCCAGCTGTACGCCTTTTCTAAGGACGAACAGACGGCCATGGAGGAGTATGTGGCTGAACGACTCCGCCAAGGAACTCTCTGTCCTTCGTCCTCTCCTGCGGCCATGGGGTTCTTCTTCGTCAAGAAGAAGGATGGAGGTCTCCGTCCTTGCGTCGACTATTGGGGACTCAATAAAATCACGGTGAAGAACCGTCATCCACTCCCGCTCACCAACACCACCCTGGACCCTCTCTCTGGTGCTTTCATCTTTACGAAATTGGACCTTAGGAGCGCTTACAATCTCGTTTGCATTAGAGAGGGTGATGAGTGGAAGACGGCCTTCATCACTTCCACCGGTCATTACGAAATGCTGGTAATGCCTTTTGGTTTGTGCAACAGTCCGGCAGGCTTTCAACAGTTTATTAATGATGTCTTCCGTGACATGCTGGGCTGGTGGGCTTTTGCCTACCTGGATGACATTCTGATTTACTCCAGGACCGAAGAGGAGCACGTCCAGCATGTCTGAGCAGTACTTAAGAGGTTGCTGGCCCACCGACTGTTCTGTAAGTTGGAAAAATGTGCTTTCCACCAGTGTTCCACCACGTTCCTTGGTTTTGTAATATCCCCTCAGGAAGTGGCCATGGACCCTCAGAAGCTGGATGCTGTGCGAAACTGGCCTCTACCCACTTCGCTCCAGTGTATGCCATGGCGAAGACCACCAACAACCCTAGTTCAGGTGAACTCCAGCCTCTCCCTGTACCACGACGACCCTGGTCGCACATCGCGCTAGATTTTGTTACCGGCTTGCCGGAGTCGTATGGCAAGAATACCATTCTCACGATTGTGGATCGTTTCTCCTAGGCCGTGCACCTGGTGGCACTTTCAGGGCTCCTCTCAGCGAAGAATTTAGTTCTCGAGCGGAATTAGTTCTCGAGCATGTAGTCCTTTGGAAGGGTTCCCTGAGGACATCGTCTTGGACAGAGGGCCCCAGTTCACAGACAGGTTCTGGAAGGCCTTCTGCCGTCTGATCGAGGCCACCTGCTGTCTCTTTTCTGGATATCACCCCCAGACCAACGGTCAGACGGAACAGGCCAACCAACAACTGGAGCACTTCCTGAGATGTTTTGTTGCTGATCGTCAGTGCTCCTGGGCTCGCTACCTCATCTGGGCTGAATTATCCCATAACCTCCTAACCTCCTTTGCTATGGGACTAAGCCCTTTTGAGGTATGCTATGGTTTCCAGCCTCTGATGTTTAACTATCAAGAACCGGAGGTTGATGTACTGTCAGCCCGACAGTTGGTCCGCCAGTGTCAGCGGCTTTGGCAACAAGCCCGAGGGGCTATTCAGAGGGCTAACCGTATCTCCACCAGCATCGCCGCCAACACCCTCTGGGACGCATGTACCATGTAGGTGCCAGGGTCTAGCTCTCCACCAGGAGCCTACGACTCCACATTGATTCACCTAAGTTATCCCCCCGATTCACCGGACCCTACCGCATCACTCACCGGATAAACCCTGTCACCTTCCAGATCCAGCTGCCTGCCTCTCTCTGGACTCACCCCGTGTTCCACTCCTCACACTTCAAGCCCTTCGTCATGTCTCCCCTGGTTCCTGCTGCTCCTGACCCACCGCCACCTCGGATCATTGACGGTGGTCCTGCGTACACCATCCGGCAGATCCTTGACTCGCGACGCTGGGGCCATGGCACTCAGTACCTTGTTGACTGGGAAGGCTACGGTCCGGAGGAGTCAGGATACAGGACCCTGGCAGATAACGTTCCTGTCTACGGAAAGGAGAATGACCTTATCTTCAACACAGACAAGGAAATAAACCAAGGAAATAATACTGGACTTCAGGAAGAACCTACCCCCCTTGCAGTCTCTTATCATTAAAGGGAATGAGGTGGAGAGGGCTGACAGCCACAGATTCCTGGGACTGCAGGTTACATCAGACCTGAGCTGGACTCTCAACACCACAGGCATGGTGAAAAAAGCCCAGCAAAGGTTTCTCAGGAAAGCCGGCCTGAACCGTCGCCCTCTCAACCAGGCCTACAGAGAACCGATAGAGAACATCCTCACCTCAGGCATCACTGTCTGGTATGTGAACACCACACAGGCAGAGAGGAAGGCCCTGCAAAGAGTCATAAAGACTGCGGAGAGGATCACAGGGACAAAACTTATATTAGGTAGGTAGGTATAGGCCTCCACTATATTAGGTAGGTAGTGACTACGCCGCTCCAAATTATAAGGGTGGGAGCGCCCTCATGCTATATTCCACAACTGGTCTCCCCACAGGTCTCCAGACAAGAACAAACTATATAGGATACAGCTGTTGCAAACTCAAATATTTGTTTTATTGTACAAAATCTAGTACCCATACAATTCATAGTTGAACTTGGTGCCGAGTTGGTGATCAACTAATTATTTTCTTTGACCAAAAGAGTCAACTTCTAATCCGGCCCACCTAACCAGAGGGTGTGAGTCTAGTCCAAGTATACAGTAGCAGCAGATATTAAATATACAATAGTCAGTAAATATAGACAGTCAGAATACTGTGCAAAGAAAGGGGGCCTTAGAGAATGCTGTATGGCCTTATCAGCACACTAGCATAACATCTATACAGACCAATGATATTTAGGAACTGATGAGGTAGTGTCAACCACCTAGGCACATCACAACACAAATGTTTCACAGCAAAAGAAAAAATTAAACAAACAAATAAAACAAAATAAGCACCAATAAGCAGCCAAAAGTTGCACACCAAAATAAAATACACACCGCACACTCAAGTAGGGTGCAACCTCTCAGTGAAAAGTAGAGTTGGAAACACATCCCTTCAATTACCATTAATAGCCTAGTCTATGGAGATTAGTTGAACATGCACACTTGACCATTGGTTACTACTGCACAGACCTGTATTAGCTTTTAACCCAAGAACCAAAAGCATTGGGGTAGCATTCCTGACACCAAACAGACCTAAAACTAAATCAACTTTAACGTGGGAAAAACAGTGCTGCTCTTTCCCTTTAAGTTGTAGTAGCTATGCGCACGGCCACTGCGGTGAAGCCAGCCACGATTTTAAAAATTGTGCACATATTTTAGAAGGCTTACTGTATCCATTAGAAGACATACGCTGTTTAAGGGATCCCTTTATTTCTATATTTTCCTCAGGTTTGACATAGGATAAAATCCCTAAATTAGTTAAGGCCATCACCAAACGATTGCAGGTCACTTCAGTAGCTATCATACTATGTCCATACCTGATATGGAGATTTTTTACTGTGGCATTTAAAAATGAATTAAAAATGAAAAAAGCCCTATCAGCATTTATTTGTTCACCGTTGTTTAACATAGGATAAAATCCCTAAATTAGTTAAGGCCATCACCAAACCACTGCAGGTCACTTCAGTACCTAATATGGAGATTTTTTACTGTGGCATTTAGGAATAAATTCAAAATTAAAACAGCCCTATCAGCATTTATTTCTTCATCTTCGTCATGTTTTGATGTAGTATAAAATCCCCAAATTAGTTAAGGCTACCACCAAACCACTGCAGGCCACTTCAGTAGCTATCATACTATGTTTGTACCTCATATGGAGACTTTTTACTGTGGCATTTAAGAATAAAGTCACAATAAAACAGCCCTATCAGCATTTATTTCTTCATTTTCATCATGATTGACATGAGATAAAATCTCCAAATTAGTTAAGGCCATCACCAAACCATTGCAGGTCACTTCAGAAGCTATCATAGTATGTCTGCACCCCATATGGTGATTTTTTACTGTGGCATTTAAGAATACATTCAAAATGAAAACAGCCATATCAGCATTTATTTCTTCATCTTCTTCATGTTTGATAATAATTTAAAAATTCAGCACTTTATCTGTTAACATGTCATTTTAAAGATCGAAAAAGGAGCACTCTGTTCAAGCATGGTGGCAGTGAAAAAGCTGATTCTATTATACATGAATCTTAGATGCCCCTGTGTTTCAGGGGGTTACTTAATGAGATGCTTACCATTGTTGGGATGAAACAAATTTGTCTAAACAAAGCGCCATCATATGGAAATTCTCTGAAATTGGCAAAGTCACTTCTGACTTTATTTGATGAGACCTAACTAGCTCATTGCAAATTTCAAAGGCTGTTCTGTAATTTCTTTAATTCTATGTAATGTACATCCTTTTATCACAGATCATTTGATTAAATTTGGTGGTTCACCACCCACAGGTTTTGCTTTTTTATGGTCATTGTGTATTTGTTTTCTTGTATTAAAATTAGAAATAAAATATTTTGAAAAAAGAATTCTGCATTTTGGACAGCACTATTTTGTACATTATAGTTCCAATGACAGACCTCTGCTCATATTGTGGATCAGCCACAATATCAGAAAAAGAAATCCAGTGGGTAAGTCTTAATTATATAGCTATGACAAAATGAATTAAACTCAGTAGCACTGGTATTTTCCAAATAAATTCATGCTTATAGTTTGTACTATTCTTGAACTGTTTCTACTAGTTATTTGAATATTATAAACTAATGGTTATTACAATGGTTATTTGATTGACTCATGAAAACTTTTTAATGTCAGGGATACAATGTGACAAGCGCTACTGTTGATACCACAGGCTATGTATCAACATGATAGAGGACAGATATGCTTGTGCAAAGAAGTAACTGTGGAACTGTGACTTATGTCATTCTTTATTACTATGTAAATAATTGGTAATTGTCCCCCCACCTGTCAAAATATTTTATGTTGACACAAGCTCATAGTTTGTGTACTTATATAGTTAGTTTGTTTATTTATATTTATTTATATTCTAGAATTGTTAATGACAATAAAGCTCTTTTTAATTTGTCTTGACTTGATATATTACACAGTTCAAAATCTAAATGTTGAAGATAATAATCTAGATTTTTTTTTTTAATTATTTTTGGGTTTTTTTTTTATTTATTGTTATTCCTATAAAAATGGACTGTATATTTTCGGTCATAATATTGATTATTGTCTTTTCTTAATGCAATTGTATTTGTTATGACAGAATGAGTACACTTCTCTTCCAAAATATGATACATTTGCAAAATTATACCAAGAACCTTAAGGCTTAAAATAGGAATTTCTGGACAACATCAAGAATTCCAGTTATTCCTTTCTTTAACTAGAACAAGAAAATGGTCAGAATCTGCAGCCTAGCTGAAGACGTATTTTTAAAAATGTCTGTAGATGTCTTGTTCAGTGATGAGGTGGACAAACTGTGGGGGTTAGGGTTAGGAGAGAATGAATGCTGAAAGTGTTTAATAAATTAAACATGATTTCATGTGTATTTTATTCCTAAACACCACAGTAAAGAACTCCATGTCTGGTATAGACATATTATAATAAGTACTGAAGAGATCTGTATTGGTTGGGTGATGGCCTTAATTCAGTTAAGGATTTAATCCTATGTCAAACATGACGAAGTTGAAGAAAAATGCTGATAGGGCTGTTTTTATTTTGAATTTATTCCTAAATGCCACAGTAAAAAATCTCCATATCAGGTACAGACATAGTATGATAGCTACTGGACTGACCTGCAGTGGTTTGGTGATGGCCTTAACTAATCTGGGGATTTTATCGTATATCAAACATGAAGAAGATGAAGAAATACATGCTGATAGGGCTGTTTTTATTTTGAATTTACTCCTACATGCCACAGTAAAAAATCACCATATGAGATATGGACAAAGTATGATAGCAACTGAAGTGACCTGTGTTGGTTTGGTGATGGTCTTTTCTAATTTGTGGATTTTATCCTATATCAAACATGATGAAGATGAAGAAATAAATGCTGATAGGGCTGTTTTCATTTTTAATTTATTCCTAAATGCCACAGTAAAAAAATCTCCATATGAGATACAGACATACTATGATAGCTACTGAAGTGACCTGCAGTGGTTTGGTGATGGCCTTAACTAATTTGGGGATTTTATCCTATGTCAAACATGAGGAAGATATAGAAATAAAGGGATCCCTTAAACAGCAGATGTCTTCTAGCGGATACCGTAAGCCTTCTAAAATATGTGCACAATTTTTTAAAGCGTGGCTGGCTTCACCGCAGTCACCTGGCTGCACAACGACATATATCAGTATTAAAGTAGTAAAGTTACACACAAACCCCTTACTGCATGAATCACACTTGCTACTATTTCTCCATTCAATCAGTGATCCAAATTTGCCTACCGTCTCCACTGATTAACAACCCAAAAACTGGAAATAGAGGATGACGCTAACCATAACATGCTACGACACGGGTGGACAAAAGCCTTCATGCTTCTCAGCCTCAATGAATGACGCGAGATGTGTTTTACGCTGTCCGTGCGTGCTGTCCGTGCGTGCACACCAGCCTAGGCGCATTCCTGCTGGGTCCTAGTGCCCACACGACCAACGCACTAATGGAACAAGCCCAGGAAATTACCAAATATGGCAGTAGTATCTACAGGCTACACTTCTGTGGACTCTATGTACACATAGTGCCGTCGGAAAAGAGCAGAGGGAACTACACTGCATTTCCACAGAGAAAATGCAAAGAGTACTTCCTCAAATGCAGAACACAGCATTAGCATTTGCATTAAAATTAGCATCAGTATTAGCATTAATATTACCATTAGCAAAACATTAGCATAGCATTAGCATTAATATAGCATAGTGATAAATTTAGCATTAACATTAGCATTTATATTAGCATTTGCATTAGCATTAGCATAGCATTAGTATGTGTGAGCATGTCCCAATACTTTTTACCACGTAGTTTTGTATGACAGCTCTGTCCCAATACTTTTGTCCATATTGTTCAGTTTAAACAGATGTTTCTTTGGGGGCGTGGCCTGAGGTCTCATATGAAGTTTCATAAGGTTTGGTCACTGTATGGAGCCTGAAAATTTCTTCTTCTGAAACTACATTCATTTCAAAGGGGTTAAAAATGAATGGAACTGAATGGGGGAAGAAAAAATGGTTGAGCAAAAGACAAGGAAAAGATGAGTGTAGGTCATCACTGACCGCCTTTGTATGTTGAGGAAGTTGGCCTGAGGTATCACATGAAGTTTGATGGGTTTCGGACAAAGCATGTCCAAGCAGGACATCTGAAACTTCAGGGTGCCAATACTTTTGAAAATTGTTTTCGCCGAAAAAACGTGAATAATGAACGAATGACAAGATGTAGCTAAAAGCTGTGAACAAGCCCATAATTCCAGTGTTTTGGCCTGACATTTCAGAGTTGGAACGGTGTCTCTATCTCAAAAGCCCTGGGAGGAGTAGGGGGCCAAAACACAAGTGAACAGAAGAATAATAATAACTAGACTGCATTTCCGCAGAGAAAATGCAAAGTGTGCTTGCTCAACCTTAGTGTTAGCATTAGCGTTAACATTAGCATTAACATTAGCAGCAATGTTAGCATTAACATGGCATAAACATAGCATTAACATTAGCATAGCATAAATGTTACAATTAGTGTATTGACATTATATTGATATAAATGTTAGCATAGCATTAGCATAACATTAGCATTATAATAGTATTAGCATTATCATAACATTAGCATTAGCATAGCATTAGCGTTAGCATTATCATAGCTTTAATATTAGCATTAGCATAGCGTTAACATTACCACTTTTGTCCACACGGATTTGTATTACAGCTCTGTCCAAATGCTTTTGTCCATATTGTTCAGTTTAACAGGCGTGTCCGTGGGGGCATGGCCGGAGGTCTCATATGAAGTTTCATAAGGTCTGGTCACAGTATGGGGCCTGGAAGTTTCTTCTTCTGAAACTGCATTCATTTCAATGGGGTTAAAAATGAGTGGAAATGAATGGGGAAAAAACGGATGAGCGAAAGACAAGGAAGAAACAAGTGCAGGTCATCACCGATTGCGTTTGTGTATCGGGGGAGGGGGCCTGATGCATCACATGAAGTTTGGTGGGTTTTGGACAATGCATATCCGAGCAGGACGATCCAAAAGGCCATTACATTGAGTCATTCATGACTGCTGAACTACAAATAGTCTACACAGCGGACAAACTACGCTGTTCTGAAAGCTACGTCCCTGATCAGAGTAGAGATGAGCAGGAACCCCAAATCGAAAAACCATTCCAGAACAAGCAAACTGGCCACAGTGGTTGTTTACTGGTCTCTAGAGAGGTTGTTTTCTGATCTTTAGAGAAGACATCCATCATAATCAGGAAATGCTTGCAGCGCTGACGAGCCAAACGTTTTGATATATAGGTTGCCTGGGTGCGTGCCTTGGTTCACGCTGCATTAATTGCGACGGAAGAATAATAAATAATAACTAAAAAACTAAAAAATTCCTGAAGAAATTTTAAAAGGGCCTGACACCAAGGAACTACCAACAGGCTCCATACCAACCTCCTCCTACATCGCATTAGCATAGCATTAGCATTAACATTAATAGAGTGCTAGCATTAGTATAGCGCTAGCATTAACATAGAACTAGCATTAGTATTAACATTAACATAATGCTAGCATTAGCATAGCCCTAGCATTACCATAGCACTAACATTAGCATAGTGCTAGCATTAGCATAACACTAGTATTAACATTAGCATTAGCAGAGCGCTAGCATAACACTAGCATTATCATTAACATAGCATTAGCATTAACATTAGCATGGCATTAGAATTAGGTTAGCATTACTATTAGCATTAGCATAGCATTAGCATTAGCATAGCGCTAGCATTACCATAGCATTAGCATGTGGGTGTGTGTTATTGGGCCGATGCGTTTGTCCAGATTGTTTTGTATTACAGCTCTGTCCCAATACTTTTGTCCATATTGTTGAATTTAAACATGTGTGTCATTGGGGGTGTGGCCTGAGAACTCATATGAAGTTTCATAAAGTTCGGTTACTGTATAGAGCCGGTAGGTCTCTTCTCCCGAAACTGCATTCTTTTCAATGGGGTGCAAATTGAATGTAAGTGAATGTGGGGAAAAGAGATGAGAGAAAGACAAGGAAAAGACGAGTGCGGGTCATCACCGTCCGCGTTTGTGTGTCGGGGAAGCTGGCCTGAGGTCTCATATGAAGTTTCATAAGGTTCGGTCACTGTATGGAGCCTG
>JBBPCX010069080.1:0-11652 GCA_037974365.1 Hydrocynus forskahlii
CATTCCCCCTCTCTCTCTCACTCTCTCTCTCACTCACTCTATCTCACTCCACCCCCGCATAACAGCACTTTGCACTGCTGCTACAAGCGCAGACAAAAACACACACACACGCACACACACTCACACACACACAAAAGGTGTTCTCTTTCAGGCACTTGGTTTTGAGCGCAGCACTTACATCATCAGTGCGGGGTCTTCCTGATTCACGAAACTCCTTTTCGGGTGAAGTTAATCTCTTATTGGAGCATCCAGGGAAAAGCCACTCCATTACATCATACTCAGTAAAATGCAGAGACTGTGAATTGTTCCTTTGATGTAACCCGTCCAATTAGGCTTGTCTTATCTCTCTTTTACCACTGCTTGGTTGCGAGCAGAGTCAAAGGTGCCATAGAAGGATTGCCTTTGAATACCCCTAATGAAGCTTTCAGTGGATAGTTCTTTAAAGAAGAAGGAACTCCCCAGTTCTATAAAACATTCAACGCTTGGATCGCTGTTTATACATACTCTACACACTGTCAGTAAAGAGGTGCTGTACAAGGCAATTTTTGTTCACCAAGGTAGAAATGAACGGGGCAAATGTACAGTCAAAATGTACAGTTGTGAACCTTAAATAGCTTTTAAAAGGTACACTACACTGACTTTCCCAGAGGACTATTTGAAAGCCGTCAAAAGAAAACTGCGTATTTCCATTTTTACAGTTTTTTTTTTTCTGCATCATTTGAACACGGCAGCTGCCCTTTACACTGGGCCAAAAGAAATTGGTCAAAATTACTCAGAAAAAAAGGACATTACATTACATTAGAAATAAAGAATGACATTGCCTTTTCTTGTAAAGTTGCCATTTCTGAGATGCAATTTTTTGGACAACAACAAATTTGTATCTATACAATACTAAATAGGGCTGCAATCAGCAATGAATGGGCCAAGCACTACAGCAGGGCAGACTCACCAAGGTAATTTGACCTGAGCTTGTTAAATGCAGGGGTGTAAGAACTGATAAAGAAGTTTTGTGTTAATACAACATTATTTTTTTTTTGTTAATTGGCAGAAGATGTGCTCTCAGTGCCTGTTTTTTGGTTTCTCCATCAAATTTTATAGATAACGGTAGTCATATAATTTGCCCTAGTAAAATTCTTTTGGTCAAAACCTTCTGCAGGCGATATGTATCAAATTTGGTGGTAAAATCAATGGTCTAGGACTTGTTCTAAAGTCCTTAATAGCAGCGGCATCAATCAGGTTACCATGACAATTTGCCAGACCTTGGCTTTAGGACCTCCCACGGTGTCTGCAGACACCTGAATCAGTTATTTATAGCAAACACTTCAGCAGTTAGTAGCCAAAGCACATTTTGCTTATTGCAGCTCACCTTAGAGGTCAAATGAAAAATAACAGTTTGTGCTTCCTCTGAATGAGATTCTGTATGCATGCACCAAGTCTGAGTTAATACCTTGCATTCTGTTCGGGTGCTCGGTCATCAAAATTCATCGGGTGACAGCAGCCATATTGTTTACTCTCAAAATAGTTCAAAATAGCAGAAAATGTAATATGGTAGAATGTGATGCTACTGAGTCTGTTTGAATCAGACTGACCCAATGAATGTAGAGTAAAAACATTCAAATCGTAGGACAAACATTTCAATGGTTATAAGCAGAAATGTACCCTGAAATTTGGCCTGTTGGTGGTGCTAAAGAAAATCATGGATTGACCCTAAATTTGGTGAATGGATCAATGAAGCGCAAAGTAACATCCACTTCCTTAATATGTTTTACAAATAACAGCTTTATGTTTTACTGTGAAAGGCAAGAAAATGTAAACATTTTACAGTAGATGACTGGAGTGCAAATCTACCTGGAGTGCAGATCTACAGGGGGCTGTTCAGACAAAATCTTCCGAAGATTTTTCGTCGAATCACACATCTAATCCAAGTACTACTTAGGAACTTTTACAGTTAAAAACGTTGGTATCTTACTGCTTCATTAACCAGATTTACTCATTCATTTGAGGCAAGTACAGTTCTGGTACAGTTCTCGTTCTTCCACGGTTTTTGACTGAAACATTCATCCCAGACACCTTTTTTATTTTCCCTCAGGCCATGTCTCCATAAGCCCACCTGATAAGCAGGCCACAATAGCCGACTGCCCCCTTTTCCCCTTTCACCATGGATTTCTTATGGATTAGCCTAGATTTCCGAAAGGCCTCGGCTACCTGACTGAATCTGGACTTTTAGATTAGATGAGACCTCTGTGATACTCAGTGACACAGAGTTTAATTCAGTCTGGAAGCCATGATCCAGTCAGAGCACTTGTAAAACAAACACCTGGCCACCGGTGATCCAGTGAATATGTGAGATGTTTAGATAAATATACTTCAGTCTCTTCGCAGCACATAAAACCACTCAGCTGCATCAGAGAGAGACATGTTCACCCACTTGAAAATGGACATGCTCCTTTGGGGAGTCTCTCTACCTGATCATATTATCTCTGAACAAAAACACTAGGTGGTTTGCCACCTCATCGCTTCTCAGCAGTGTTCGTGAATACTGTGTAAATCCTGTGCAATGAATTATAGGACCACCAGCTGAGGAGAACTCTTCGTGTCTCAGATATTAAGGCTGGACATGTAGGCCTTTCCCCTGAAACAGCAGTGGGTCTCTTCCAATTTTCATAGTCAAAGAACCTGCTCATCCACTGTTTCCTCTGAAATTAAGGGCATTAATTGGTAGTTTGTCCCCCCACTGCTGCAGAAAGAACCTCTGTTCTTCTGAGGAGGCTTTACATTAGATGTTGGAACATCTGATTAGTTCTGAATCACAAATAAAACTCATCCAGTGAACACAGTTCCATTGCTCTACAGCCCAGTGTCAGGGGTCTTCACTGCCCTCTAGCTTTGCCCTTCATTGCCCAAGAGGGTCTGCATCAAGAGGTGAAAGTGTTACGCTTGAGGACACGTGTCCAATCAGGTGCACCTACCAGGCCTCCCATGCCTTAGACCCTGTACTGATAACATTCCTCGTAATCTCACCCTCCTCACATATGTACCTCACACTTCAAGCCCTCTTACATCTCAGCCCTCCCACTCATGGTGCAGACTTTTCACACATATCTATCTTTTTGACGCTCAAGCAGATTTTGTTTTAGAACCTTGGGTCCAAATGGGACCAGTTTCCAGCACACATCTCACATTTCAGTCCTTACAAACACATGCCAGATGGTCCAGTTTCATCGCTGCTGCAGCTTCGTGTAGGACCATCTCCAGTATTTACTCTGTGCACAGATGACGACTGTTGATCATCTCCAATTCTCCAATAAGCCGGCAGCATATTTGATTGTAGTTAAATCCATTGACTGAACATGAGTAGAATACCAGCTATTTTATCTCAGTTCTTCAAATCAAACATTCAAATGAAGAAGTTGCTTTTACATTCACATATTTAATGAACAGTTTTTGGCTAAAACTCCAGATCGCGGGCGGCTATTATGTTAAACGAGGGGTCGTTGGAGAGGTGCCACCGAGCCCTATCTAACTGTGAAGTTTCACATTTAGAGTGCGAGATATATTTTTCATATTTAACATTTAGATTTAAGATCATTTAAGGCAAATCCTCCAAGTTGGTGAGGGAATTTCACAGCACGCAGTCCAGGCCCCTGCTAAGTAACAGCCAATTGTAATCAGGGGGCGTGGCCAATTACCATATCTTCTAAACATTTAGAGCTCCACATTTAGATTTAGATTTAACATTTAGATTTAAGATTTAAGATTTAGATTTAGATTTAACATTTAGATTTTGATTTAACATTTAAATTTAGATTTAACATAAATTTAACATTTAGCAATTATGCAGCAAGAAAACATAACACTTTTTTCATAACACATTTAGCTCTAAATGTGTGAAAATTGTGTGAACATTGCGCTAAATGATTTGTGTTATGTTTAAAAGTGTTATGTTTACATTTGTGAAGCTGTATTTACAAACGGCACCCCATATTTATATATATATATATATATATATATATAGTATTATTATACATGTATTTAGCAACAGGGTTTGCCACAAACACCACTTGGAACCTTTTTTCAGTTACATTTTTATTGTCCTAGATAAAGGAAATAGAATAGTGTTGTTTCCAATTACCTGTAGCGCTTTGGAAGAAAACATGTTTTTTTAAATAATTGGATGGGACAGATTTAGACTGTTTTGCCCAGATCCCTTCAGCAGCTTCTGCTAGGATGGAATGGACTCATTGCTGCTGTTTGTCCAGCAGGCACCACTAACATGCTAGTGTTAACCCATACAAGACCATGATGATTCTCCCCAGAGGGAAAAACATGACAACGATCAGCCATAACATTAAAACCACTGACAGATGAAGTGAATAAGTGAAAACCCATGCCATTACATTGACACCTTTCAAGGATCTAAGGAACATGACAAATTGTTCTTTTTTCGAACTTTTGTTCTGCTAACTATGATTACATTATTGGCAGATGATTATTGTAATTTCTTTATTTTGCCTACTATGTGCATTTACATCTCATTTTTGTACATTTTCTCTAGCTTTTAAGAGTGAGATTTTGTTTTTCTTTGCAATTCAGACTTTTTGCAAGACCCCGACTCTTATTAATGGGCATGGAAGCTGAGCTTCTTGTATCACATTTAAAATGATTTTCCCTTATCAGTTGAGATTTAGGGAGATGTGATGAAGTGGATATTGCTTCTTTCATTGTGATCCATGTGATGAAGTGGATATGGGATCTTACAGGACAGCTGGTGGCCTAGTGGTTAGAGTGTGGCCCTTGTGCTCAGAAGGTTTTGGGTTTGAATCCCAGTACTGCTAGTGGCGCCTCTGAAGTACCCTTGAGCAAGTTGCTGTCCCCACACACTGCTCCACAGGTGCTGTGTGGTCTGGCTGCCCGCTGCTTGGTAAATTGGTTAAATCCAGAGAAAGAATCTCGTGCCGCGGTGTGTTCACGTATTACAAAATGGTCACTTCAAGAAATCTGGTTGCATACATTTTGCTCATCCCATTAGGCCTTTTGTTTTGCTCGATATAGACGTTTACCTAATTTGAAAAAATCTGCCTCTTTTTGCAGTGTATTCTTAAATATAACATTCTTATACAATATTCTTGAAATGCTTCAATACCTACCTGGTGCATGTGCTAGTAGTGCTTCGTGGGCGTGGTTTCAGCTCCATTTATAAATGACATATGATCCCTCCAGTTTTGCTGTCGCCAATTTCCACCCACTACCTCGGTCTTCCCTCAGTGCCACAAATGTAATGCCATTGGTCACATCTCCAGTCAGAGCTGCTATTATAGCTGCTTATTTTCTCTGGTTTGACAGCGGCAAAGGTTTCCTCCTGGCAAGTCTTGCACCAGTTTGTTGGTATGAAGATGCTGTCTAATTGAGGTTTTCCGAGACTCCGTGACCCCAGGATGCACCCAGGTCTTCAGCTGGCATCTGTACAGGAGGTTTTGCCACTCAAAGCATCCTCCTCATTGTACATGGGGGCAAAAAAAACACTGTTCCAGGCAGTTTCGCCATAGCTGTCTTAAATATTGAAATCTAATAGCAGTGGAGATGGGTATCCGCAGATTTCTTTTAGCTGAATCACGATCTCTTCTCTCTAGTCCTTGGCTAAACAGGTACATGCCAGTGAACTACCACCATATCTCTTAAATGCCTCTTAGACACACTTTGGACTTTCAGCAGCACCCGCGCTTTACCTCTGTGTACTGATACTATTCGGACACTTATGTTCTGTTACTCGATTTGATAAGTTACAATTTATACGTACTCAGTGTGGTTCTTTGCTGCTGTCTCCTGTGCAATAATACATGTGTGATGCAAGATTATTGTCGTTATGGAAGGTTTACATACCTTTCCCACTTTACTCTTGTGCAATATTATACATATGGTGCAATTTTATTTATTCTGGAAGGTCTACACCCCTTTCACACTTTTCTGTTACACTGCTGTATTGTCTACTTACTGTATTGTCTTGGATGTACATCCCATTCACACCCACTGTTACACCGTTATTCTGTCTATTTACTGTATTGTTTCTGTACTTCCTGGCACATTGTTCAATGCTGCCAACTGCATCCTGTGCATTAACCAGACTTATGGTGTAATGCTACTCACTCTGGAAGGTTTACATAGTGTCCACACTATACTGTTACATCGCCGTTACATTGTTGTGGTGTCTGTTTACTGTATTGTTTGTATTGTCTCTGTGGTGACTTGTTGAATGTTGCATGTTACTATATGTTGCACCATGGTCTGTGGAGAAACATCTCATCACACCATGTACTCTATGTACACTGATGACAATAAAGTAACCTTGAATCTTGAACTTGGTTGGAAGGCTAACAGTGTTTGGCCTGGATGTAACCACATATTTATAGGGCAGTAAAACCAGCTCTTAAAGACTCAAGGGGTCTTTTCAAAAAATAGGAAGAATATACTGTAGGCCAGTTACATTTTTTTATATGAAGTTTCTTTTTTTCTTTTGCCTTGATGAAAGGTTCAATGTCAATATAAAGGTTGATCTTTTTGCAAAAGTTTAAGCTCATAAATGAGCTTACAAAAAACGAACAGTCGCTAATTTATGAGGTAGTTTCATTTTTATGGAGAGAGACAGAATATCAACCAAAAATCAATAAATGTTATAAATTGATTTGCAATAAACATTTGACACTCAAGCAAAACATGGTGGAGAAACCCTTGAAACCCTTGGCAAGCACAGCAGTGACGTTTCTTGTAGTCGGTCACCAGGTTTGCACACATCTTGGGAAGGATTTTGGTCCACTCATCTTTCCAGAAACTCTCTAAATCCTTTAGGTTTCTTGGCTGCTGCTTGGCAGCTCGAAGCTTGAGCTCCTCCCACAGATTTTCTATAGGATTGAGGTCTGGAGACTGGCTGGGCCACTCCAGGACCTTAATCTGCTTCTTCTTTAGCCACTCCTTTGCTACCTTGGCAGCATGTCTTGGGTCACTGACATGCTGGAAGACCCACAACATCTTCAGTGTTCTGGCTGAGGGAGGAGGTTCTCGTCCAAGATTTTACGGTACATGGCCCCATCAATTAGCCCCTCAGTGCGGGCATCCTGTACCCTTAGAAGAAAAACACCCCCAAGCATAATGTTTCCACCTCCATGCTCTTCCTCCTAACATGGCGGGTCGAGTTGATGCCAAAGAGCTCAATTTTGGTCTAATCTGACCACAGCCTTCTGTCATTTATGGTCTTGTAACCCATTCCAGTCTTGTGCAGGTCTACAGTCTTGTCCCTGATGTCCTTTGACAGCTCTTTGGTCTTGCCCATGGTGGTGGAGAGGTTGGAATGGAAGAAACTGATTTTGTGGACAGGTGTGCTTTAAACACATAACGAGTTAAGAACAGGAGTATCTGTAAATGATAGATTGATTGTAATCTGTGTGCAACATGGGCACACACCCAGTCAGAAGTCTGGCCGGGCTGTGAGGGATCAAATACTTCAAATACGGTGAAATGCAAATCAGTTTATATCGTTTATGTAACACTTTTTTTTTTCTTGATTTTTGGTTGAAATTCTGTTTCTCTCCATGAAAATGAAACTACCTCACAAATTAGAGACTGTACTTTTTTTTTCAGCAATCTTACTAATTCAGGAAGGGATCAAATAATTATTTCCCCCACTGTGTACCAACGGTGCATCTGCATCACCTTAAATCTGAATATTCTCCAATATGAGCTCTTCACGGACAGTTGCGTTTAAATGAACGCAAAACGTAATAATCTATTGGAAGATCAAATAAAACCAGCTCTATATTCATGTACAGTGTTCAAAATGCCTACTGCTCCTAGTTAACGTCTGCACAGCAATCCACTAGATCTGCTTCCTGGAATCATAGACGGTCCTCCGTGCACCCAAAGCCATGGACATAACCAAAGATTTATGTGGCAGAAACATGGCCAGTGATTTAGAGGTACAAACAGCACAGATACCTCAGTATATCCATCAGCTGCATGAAGACGATACGTAGATAGATAGATAGATAGATAGATAGATAGATAGATAGATAGATAGATAGATGTCATTGTGTCAGATTGTTGTGATGTTCTGTTCAGTTCATCCTGTCTTTTGAAGTGGTAACATGGTTTACAACAAATCTCCCTGAATGACACCCAAACAAACTTGGGAAGAGCTTGATAATTAGCACCTTGAATCATGTTTCATATTGTGGAAAACATTCCTGTTTGCCCTGCTGGACTGCAGTTTAGCACCCCTACTTTAGATCTCACACAGTGCAACATAAAATCCTGGAGTTGCAATTTTCAGCATGACCAGCAAACGTCATTAGACCAGGCAAAACTGGAGCTCTTGAGCTGCCCATAGAAGCCGCCACAACAGTTCAGTGTTATGTTTTTAAGTCAAGAGCACTTCTTGTACTGCACTCTGTTTGCTCACTGCTGTATTCATTTTATTTCCAACATAGTCTTCACCAGTGGTGCTTAACACTACTTTCAGAGTTCAATTTGCACGGATGGCTGGATTTCGATGAGATTAGTCAATTACTAAATCAGCGCTGGTATAGATTTTTTTTGGTAGAGTCATTGTCAATTTAGGGCGATGGTACACGTAAATAGAATATTTGCCATTTACGCCAACTGTGGCATATATAATATGCATGTTCCGTTATATTAAAATGATAATATTAAACAGTTGTCTTTTTTATTGCCTTCCCTGAGCTCCACTTACAATGTTTATGTACCAAAGATACATTGTAATTCATTTTTACATTACTGTTTTCAAGTTGCTCTTTATCCCTTACAAGCTATTTTTGTAACAGACTCCATTAAATGTAAATGACTTCTGTTCTGATTGGCTACAAGTACAGTACCTCGTTCAAAAGAGTGGTAAAGTCCTTTTGTTGTGGAGCAGCTGGTGGTCTAGTGGGTAGGCAGTTGCCCCTGCAATCAGAAGGTTGTGGGTTCCAATCCCAGGGCTGCTAGTGTTACCACTGAGGTGCCCTTGAGCAAGGCACCGTCCGCACACACTGCTTTCTGGGTGGCAACCTGGGCGGCAGCCGACAGCCTCACTTGGTGAATGGATTATATGCGGAGAAAGAAGTTCACGCTGTGTGGCGTGTTGACGCATGACTATACGGGGCCGCTTTACTTTACTTTTAATGTCTGGTTGAACTAATTTGGGCATTTGATTTCTCAGCTCCTCCGGGTAATGTCTAGAAATGTCTAGACATTTCTGGCTAATGTCTTTGGACTCTTGGTTATGGATGGGCTCATTCAGGATCAAATTTTCTTTCCCCTCATTATGGGCTATTATTGAGTCACATGGGTGCCCCGCATTTTGAAACTTTAACCATGATTACATATTGCATTGAATTCTTTTGTAGCAAAAAAAATCCCATGATATGGGACCTTTGAAAGCAAATACAATTTTTATTTTTTTTTTTTTTGGAAACTCTACTGAGTTTATCATATATTATTTAGCCCTTGCTATTTCCTGCTGTTAAATCCCACTAATTCCTTGAAAGAAATCTCTAGTATGGTGTCAGTTCCTGAACTCAGCCAGTGCTGTTTCTTTCTGAGCTAAGCCTGCCGTCCATTGCTGTCCCTTAAGTAAAGCCTCCCTTCGTTTTTTCCACTCTTAATGGAAACACAGAGTTCCTGTGCAACCTCTGCTCTTCTGACACTTCCTGTTTACAGGTTCCTTTGTCCCCTTGCATCCTGGGGTGATGCTGTGGGTCCGTTTCCATTCGTGGCTCTTCCCTCCCTTCCTTCTGTAGAGACTCTCTGTGTCTGGTGAGCCATGGCCTCTAGAGACCAGTCGTCCTAATGAACCTTCAGTCACGGCTCATCAGCTTGGCAGCTGAATGGAGTGAGACCCAGGAGAGGAGAGAGACAGAAACTGAAGTCCTTTGGGAACGAACGCACACTCGCCTTAAAGCAGCTGATCTAGAAACAGCTTGCTTTTCCTTGGCGTCATCCTTAATTATTTAGCTGCAAGAAGCACCGAAACTGGTCTGAGATCATTAGTGAAAGGGCAGTTTTGGCTGATACACCTTCCATGACGCAAAAGGATCCGCACCCCTCAGAGGAAATGATGTCAAATGGATTAATAAGGTCGACCTTCTACATAAGGCCCCTTAGGAATCCAGGTATTGTCCATGATAGCAAAAAGCATCCTTTCCATTTTTGGCATGTTTTTTTTCAAGTCAAATAAATGGCTTGTTTAAGTCATAACTGTAACCTAATGTGTAGCTTGCCAAGCAATTTCATATGCAGTTATATTTCAGTATGAAACAGGTGACACCTTTTATCTTCTAATGATTATCAGGGGCCACTGGAGTGGGTCCTCTTGCATCACTGGCACGGTACCCTCAAGGGTACACCAACAGTACCCCTAGTCAAGTGCAGTTATATTGTAATACACTTCATTGACTTCATACGCCCTGTCCTGCCTCCAGGCTTTCTATTCTTTACTTTTCAGCTTTAAAACATTTGGTTATGAAAAGGTACAAATATGTCCCTTTCCCTTAGGACAAATTGCCCTGGTATAAATTGGACCTCAAGGACCTTTGAGGGTACATTGGTAGTAACTTGATGTACCTGCACTGTACATTATTTTCTGAAAGCGAAAGCCTAAATTAGTGGGGCATATCTTATGACTATGGCAGCGCTGTTAAATTCTGGCAAAGCCATTCAAAAAGGACACGAGAAACTCTGACAGTTTTCTTAAGCAATCTGCAGCAAATTTTAATTTTGTGGATTTAATCAAAAGCAACACAGCAGGAATGTTCGAGTGCACTCTTTCTGGATTACAGTTTAAAATTTCTAACACAAAAACAGGATCCGCAGTGCTAAAACACAGTATGATGCTGTCACAAGCATTTCTGCATTCCCCCCCCACCCCCCACCCCCCCCAAGGTAACATGGGAAAACAGGGTACCTAAGCCCGACAGTGGACACGTCCCAATCCAAAGCAGTACCCTTATCTCCCTGCCCGAGGGTAATAGAGATCAGTAGCATTGATCAAGAGGGCAAATTCCAAGCCAAGCCTGAAGAGGATTGTCGTGGGATTCCCAATGTTACTGATGTTTGCCTGGTCCAGGCAGGTAACCGCCGGGAGAGAGATGTGGATTCCATCTTTGGACTGGATTCACATCAAGGAACAACAGACAGGAAGTGATGTAACTCAGTTCTTTTGATAAGGTCACCTGAAGTTTTGAGCGAGATGGGGACTAGATTACAGAATGGTTTTCAGTGTTCCTGATTTCTGTGAGTTCCCTGAAGAGGGCCTTGAGTTCAGGCTGTGCCTCTGGCACCCATGCCAGTGATGCCGCAGCCATCCACTGTGTCAGTATCAGTGCTATTGCTAAAAGTTCTGACAGACCTCTCAGAAGTACTTAAGCACACTTTCCTTCCCTTCTTTTATAGCCTCAGTACTAATCTGAACTATTTCAAGACATAAAAGCAACATGGTGTTAATCCTAGCAAGCCAAACGTATTGTACAGTTTCATTTTCGCTAAGCCACATTGCTCTAATGCCTCAAGTTCGAAGAGTCATATGGATTAGTAATGGGGGAAGGAGGCAAGGGGATATTAGGATGAGGCTGATTTGAAATACACATTGTGGGAGTGAGGCTGCGT
>JBBPCX010069081.1:1508-11652 GCA_037974365.1 Hydrocynus forskahlii
GAGGGCACTGGTGAGTAATGTTTGTTTATTTGGTGTTAATATGGCCTTTAGAGGGCACTGGTGAGTAATGTTTGTTTGTTTGGTGTTAATATGGCCTTTAGAGGGCACTGGTGAATAATGTTTGTTTATTTGATGTTCATATGGCCTTTAGAGGGCACTGGTGAGTAATGTTTGTTTATTTGGTGTTAATATGGCCTTTAGAGGGCACTGGTGAGTAATGTTTGTTTATTTGGTGTTAATATGGCCTTTAGAGGGCACTCATGAGTAATTTTTGTTTATTGATGTTAATAACTCCTTTAGAGGGCACTGGTGAGTAATGTTTGTTTATTTGGTGTTAATATGGCTTTTGATATGACAGGATTCAAATATTTTTAGAGGTGAATTACTGTTGACAATCATGGGTACAAAAAAACAATGTCTGCGCCACACAGTGAGACTGCCTATCACCGCGGATACAGAACAGAACCTCGCCAACTGCTTGGATTTTACTTTAGTCAGCCCTGCCAGTCGTAACCCACTGATAGTAAGTTTGTGAACATGTCCCAAACTACCAAATATCAGAACTATCAGCCTACAAGAGTAACCTAGATTACCAATCTTTGTAATTATGGGCTTTCATTTTATCATGAAAGGCCATGTCCATATATGCATCATAGACACACCCTACCTCGAGGACCATCACCTGTTTTCTGCCGTTATCCAGAAATACAATATCACGGGTATTAGGGATATTACAAAACACATCATCAGAACTGTTAAACCAGCCTGGCACAACGCGTGAGTGTTTGTACATGGACACATTGTTTGGAAAGAGTCCTTTAACAGTACTGGCAGTGAGATCGACAATCCGGTCGTGACGTGCAGTGTAGAGTTCTCTATATCTGTTACAGCCACACACACACACACACACACACACATACACACGATTGTCTTGTTTTAATTCCACAGGTCTGAAATGTGTAGCTCCTCTTCATTCTCGCCTGGAGTCACTCAGTGAGGAATAATGCTATTGATGTGGCTGTTTGAGGCGCTGCTGCAAATGCTGGTGCTGCTTTTCTCATCTCTTGCTAACAATTACACCTTTTAAAGCATGCTCTATTTCCTGTAGGGCAATGAGACAAGACACACTCATTCGCTTGCTCAAACACACACGCGCGCACACACACAGCAGCCTCACACACAGGTGTATTTACGCATTGCTGGGAATACAGCCATTGTGTATAAAAATATATTATTAGTATATTATTAATATAAGTTATTAGGTGCACCTACCTTCTATCACTTCTTGGGGATCTGTAGGACGAAAACACACACACAAACACACACACCCTGAAGACACTGACACAAACAGAATCTGCTCATTTGCACACGCACATAGCATTGCACAACCTCGTACACATCGTGAGGGCCATTCTGCATGCTTTCACCATTTCACGCTGGAGTAGCCTTGAGTTCACACATGGCTGAAGGCCCTGACTGAAGGAACTCTTCCCCAGTGCTTAAATGAAAAATGAATGGTCCCTTCAATGCACTGTAAGTACAGTACCATCCTTCAGTAGACCAGGCCCTGTCCACCACACTATCTGCCTTTCGCCTTTTCCGCTGACTCTAAATACCATCATGACCGTCATTAACTGCTAGGAAAAGATGGACGACCACCAGACCAAATATGGCAAATGGTGTGATTTTTTTTTCATGCCCCAGTTCATTTAACGGGCTGCCATATGTTGCCCAATATGCTTTGTGTATTGTTGTTAGAGTGGTCCATGCTATGTTTCATTAGGTACTTTTCACCCTTCGGTCAGCATTTTCCATTATAGGCCCCCCAAAAAAGATGATTCATGGTTAAAAAGAGATTCTTCTGTTAGGAACCCAGCAAGATGCTTATTTTCCCGAAGAGCTTGTTTGAAATCACAAAATGCCAGGAATAATTTTTGCTTGCCAAGATTCTTGTTCTCTCCTGGACCCTGGAAGTCAAAAGAGCTCACTGTCTCGTCTGAAGATCGTGATTTTCCCAAGAACATTGTGAAACCTTGCAGGCTTGTAGAGAAACGTGCGCTGGTGAAGATGCATCATCATGCATAGTGAGTTGATATAACACATGCAAATGAATGCAAAGTGTGATACACACTCATTACATGATGACATTTTTGGCGGAAGAGGGCAAAATAAACTCACTGAGACGATGTTCATCTGAAAGAGAAAAGAAGGAAACCAAAACTAGCAGTTTAACCATCTATAAATAAAAAACCGTGCTCTCAAAATATGAACCCAACATAATTCTAAACTAGATTGCATTTCCTCAAGAAAATATGAAGTGTGATTGCATGGTTGGCGTAAAAGCAGTGTTTGGAGACACATAAACTTTGGTTTTATAGCCAAAACGTAGTGTATGTTAAAAAAATGCTCACAGCAACGTATAAAACCGATTAAAAATCTGAATGCACACGTAATATACTGGATATTAAAGAGCATTTAGCATTGAAATTGGGCTTGGACAAGAAGAGGCACCAAAAACAGGTGGAGTAAAAATAATAAAACCTGCCTCCGAAATCACACTAGTAAATAGACCAAATGCAAAGGAAATGTCATCCAGCAGGTGGCAGCAAAACCAGAAATGCGCAATGGAACTTGAGTCGTCATCCATCCATCCATTTTCTACCCCTTTGTCCCACACTTGGGGTCTGGAGCCTATCGCAGCTGCAGTGGGCGAGGGTGGAGTACACCCTGGACAGTCGCCAGCACTTCACAGGGCCACATACAGAGATATACAACCATTCACGCTCACAGCCACACCTAGGGGCAATTTAGCGTGCTCAGTTGACCTATCTCCAATGCACGCATGTTTTTGGTGGCGGGAGGAAACCGACACAGTCACGGGGAGAACATGCAAACTCCACACAGAAAGACCCTGCGCCCAACCCAGGAGTCGAACCCAGGACCTTCTTGATGTGCAGCAACAACACTAACCCTTGTGCCACCGTGCCGCCTTCTTGGGTCATCACCCCCCCAACATTTCTCAAGCTTTGACTTCAGGTGGGCAGACATTTGCAAAGGAGGCCTCCTTTGGTTCCACATGGTGCCGACAATGGTACCGATAGGTCTGTTTTTCACTAATTTAGATGAAGCGTGTTGTAGATGTCCGATCAATGCTACGAAAAAGTCAGCCTTGTGGAAGTGGAGAACATCCTTCTTTTGGAACTAATGTCTGGATGAATCCAGGAGAATGTTCCCAGCAACCACTGGATTAAGTCCCTCCTATTCCATCCCCAAACTTCCTCACTGGAACTCTGGGGGCAATGGACTTTACACCTCTACTCTTTCCATCTGGGCTTCACTGAAGAGCACAAACTCTGTAAAAGGCTAAAATTACTGTGAATGTGTTCTAGGTTTTGGTTCAAGCTCACTCACTCCCTCGAATAGGCATTTAGCTCACATACTCTGTAAATATGCTAGTGCTTGATTGCTTTACTTGTATCTACATTTTCCGTCCAGTAGTGCCAATATCTGAATATCTGTATAAAAGAACTCAAATTCTTAAAGTTTCTTTCTTTCATTAGATAATAGAGATTTTGACTTGATTATATTCATGAGCCTGATTTATTGCATTATTAATGAGTCCTTGTACCTGTTTACCACTGTACCGCAACTGTGTACTCAGAATCCTCTTTCAGTCAGTTGATCAGAGGATGCATGTCAAAATATATTCCCAATCTCTTCATCCATAATCCTCGATATACTGTATTTAACCATACAGAGATAACCCTCTGAATGAAGGCAAATGCCCAGCTTAACTTATACAGCCTCTGGTTTGAAACTGGGGTTCATCAGATCTGTGGGGTTTTTTTTAATTAGTAATTATGGAAACTGGGCAGCCAGTTGTATGGCCTCCTTCATCCCCCATCACTTGGACAAATATCACAACCGTTGATTAGCATCCTCTTTCAAGCATGTTGATGAACTTTATGGGTTTATGTTTGGTGGAAACCAAACACTGCATGCCCGCATTAGAACCCAGCTGTGAAGCGTGGTGGTGGTAGTGTTGCCAGTTGGGGCTGGTTTCCTGCTGTAGACAGCTTGCCATTATTTGATGGTGACTTCAATTCGGGATTGATCTGAAGCCCAACAGAAAGGCAAGTACCTTAAACGCTGATCAATCTACCAAAGAATGGTTGAAATGTTCTTGCCCTAAGACGAAAGAGGTCAGAAGATGGCAGTTTATTCTATATGAATGGACTGGACCAAATACTGACTCTGCCCCTGTAGGCTTTACAGAGAGATGTGTTTTTAAATAGTTGTGTTTGTTGCATTTTTGTGTAAGCTGTGGGTTTTAACTCGGGTTTTGTAATTTGGCCAGACTGGCCTGTCCCATCTAAAACGAACCCTAGATAGACAGTGTGTATTGCTGTGTGAGACCTTCCACACCACTTTATATCATTATGGGCCTGTTACCACAAGCCTGGCCTCACTGACAGCTGGAATAATTTAATAAACCACATTAATCGGCCTCTAATACGTGTTCAGATACTCGACGGGCCTCTCCTGATGGGAGTGTAGTGGAATTAAACTGGCGCTTCATCAAATAGCCATCAGCGATTGGATGTTTCCCCTGAGCTCACCGTGACCTTTCCCTTTACTCACCCTCCATTCAGTGGCTCATACGTGGGGGGGGGTTTCGGTATAAAGGTCATCTGGCAATGTCTCTCGCTTTTCGTGCACAACTATACTCATCCTCCCACTCTCTTTCTGTCGCTCTCTGCCTCCAGTCGAAACCCATACACCCACACACTTTTCCTCTCAGCCTTGCTGATTGACTGATGGTTGTGCTCTGTATGTCCTGTATCTCGCTCACAGCTCCCTGCTCCAGCCTCAGGAAAAGATTTGTAGTTGTGAGCTTCTCTTCATTTCTTCATTTCTTCTTCGCATCTGTCTCTTGCGCCTGCGCTCTGTTCTGGACGGACTGTTTGTCTTTAGGCCTGGCAGTAATAGACTCAGGACCCATAGCACTTCATCTGGCTTCGCCTAATCTGAAGTGTGTGTCCGATAGCCGGCAGGAATAAGGGGTTTCACAGCCCAGTGATGGACAGGCGAGCGGGGGAGCAGAAATAATGAGTTTACGTAAAAGAAGGGTAAAGGAGTCAAGCGGCAAAAGAGATGCATTTATTACAGTGAATGTATCAAAAGTATTTGCCTCTCCCACCCAAGATCTTCCTAAATATCCATGTGAATGCCACATCAATATGTATATATGTTGTTTAATGGCTGTTGACAAACAGCATTTATGTGCATTAGGGACACCTTCTGGTGATAGCACCATGCTGCTCAAGCTTAGACAAAATATTTTCATTTTTGACTACGCAATAGTCACATAAACTCAAAGCTGTAATTATAACATATATTGTGGGCCCCCTCCAACATTAAAATGCTCAAAATGTCCGACACGGTATACTAATTTCAATAAACATAATTGATATGCTACAACAGACGACCCTTCCGGCTAGCAACCATGCACCACTGCTGTCTCTGTTGAACTTTCAGTTCTGTGGGGCTAAATGAGTGGCTGAGGCTCCTCCTAAATGTTGCTGAGAAGTCAAAACTAGAGCTAGGCAAAATTAACATGTATTTGACTTTAGTGTGAATGAGAGGGGCTAAATTAACGTGTATTTGGCTTTAGTGTGAATGAGAGGGCTAAATTAATGTGTATTTGGCTTTAGTGTGAATGAGAGGGCTAAATTAACGTGTATGTGATTTTAGTGTGAGTGAGAGGGGCTAAATTAACGTGTACTTGAATTTAGTGTGAATGAGAGGGCTAAATTAATGTGTATTTCTCTTGAGAGTGAATGAGAGTGGCTAAATTAATGTGTATTTGACTTTAGTGTGTATGAGAGGGTCTAAACAGCTTTAGGCTGACTATGCAAAAATATGTAGATGCACCAGATTTTATGAGAAATTTGTAGATGCGCCGGAGTTTTTGCTGCCTATGTCAAAGTCATATTTTGAAAACATGCAACTTTTTAATGTCGACCTTAAGAGAAGCTCATATTCTGGCAGCTTGCCCAAGAAATATGGTAGCATTTGCTTGGAAACTTTAAACCAGTTTAGTCAAAGAGCGTCTGCAAGGCCCCAGCAGACTCATTGACTGAGTAACTGCTGCCCAGCAGCTGCATTATTGATGACGGAGCGTTTGATTCTGTAAAGTGGTCCGGTAGCCGTGTCCAGCTCACCAAGAGGAACTGCGCAGTAGAAGTTGGCTGCTTGCATTCAATTCCCTCGCCTGTGAAAAGGAGAAATATGAAAGGAAGAAATTAAGGAGCGGGGAGGGGTCCACTGGGTGATTCAGATTAGGTTTGAAGTGGTTTGTTCCAGAGAGGGCCTGAAACTGCTCATTGTAGATAAACATACAGACTCAGATTTCTTTACAGAGGTGGTGAATGGAACCAGGCGTCACAACATGCTGCATTTACCTCTCTGTTATGGTTTTAGTCCAAAAGCTTCTCAAAACTATGGTAAAACAGTGTCTGAGGCATCAGGCTGCACATTCATAACCATTTCATGGAACATCTATCTGTGAGGGATTTTGTTTGAGGTAGACACCTGGTTCCATTCAGCACCACTGTGAAAAATTCTGACTGAGATTATGGATTACTTAGTTAACATTTCATTATATATAAAAATGTAAAAATCAGTGAAATTCCTCATTTATGTCTCTGGCCTGTTTTGGAGGGGTTTGGAGCTATGTGTATGAAAAAGCTTGAATGATGGCTAATATGGTTGTGGTAACCATTTTGAAATTCTGTCCATTTGGCCGTAAAATATATCATCTGTTAGACCGGAGTCAGTCCATGAGTCATTTGATACCGGGCCTCACAGGAAGACAGAATAGAAACGACTTTATTGATTATCAGAGTCTGAAAGATCTTTTATTTTGAAAAAAAAAAACACTCTTCTCAGTCACGTATTATGGTACATCAAACATTTAGCCCACAAGCTAGCAAAACTGAGTAAAAAACAAACACACTACCGGTCAGTGAAAATATAGTTTTACATGAAACTGGTCCATGGTGCAAGCCGCTGCTCTAACCAATTACAGTGTTTCTGACAGGCTGACCAGTCTCAGCTCCAGGTCAGTTACTGTTCTGATGAATTTGAGGCCTTCATGTAATCCAGCAAAAGTCTAACTATTTCATATGAACTGTTAAAGTATTTAACCGTTAAAGTATAAAATATTTAACATTTTCCGTAGAAGCTTAGAACAAAAAAATATGCTTTTGTTACTTTGCCATTAAGACATATATATATTTTTTGATTGGCTGGCCTGTGCTGAAACACTCCTTAGAACTTCAGTGGTAATGGGCGGGGCTAAACTGCTGAGGGCTGAATCAGGAGGTACATGGAAGTATGTTATTTTGTGACATCGCATAAACTGTCATTTGAAACAACAGCTTTACATATATGGATCTAAATGGATAGGAGTGGTGAATGTACAATTTGAAATCTAAAATAGGCCCATTAATGTACGGTGTATTTTCTTTCAAAAGTTGAATGTTTTTGAAAAGATACAAAAACAACACTTTCAAAAAGATGCTTAGGACATGACAAAAATAGCTGAAGGCTCGATGCTAAACACTAATTCCCATGATGATCTAAAACTGTTTAACATTAGAATCCCATCCCTGCTGTAATGGGGTCTACGCGGCGACGTGTCGGCGAGGTGCTACGTTGTGAGCTCCGTGTGCTTCAGACAGATGTTGTGCCACTAGGGTTCCTCTGTACTGCCTGGGTAACAGCCAGCATCTGTCGCTTTGTCTCCTCAGCTGCCAAGCAAACGTGTCCACCAGACAAGTTCGACTGTGGAGGGAAGTGCGTGTCATTGTCGTGGCGATGCGACGGCGAGAAGGACTGCGAGAACGGAGCGGACGAGGAGGACTGTGCCGCAGGTCAGTTCCTTCTTCCTCATTACTAACAGTTAACACTTCGTTTTTCAGCACCACATCTTTTCAAACACAGCATTCAATTAATCTGCTCAGGAGTTTACCAGACTGAACAGAACACTGAACACCACAACTGAAGTGACGATATAATAGTATGACGATATTTGGGACACGATAATGATATTGTGGTGAATCTTCAACTTGGAAGCAGACGTTACATACAGGAGTCCCGTTTTTATCATAGCAGATGTCCAGATCAACATAAAAGTCTATTTAATACATGTATAACTACCTCTGTATACGTCACAACACTCACTGATCATATATAAGATACACGCATGATATATACACTGACATACTGTTTATGAAATACATGATAGATACACATATGATACACGGTATGACTATATAAGATTGATACATGTATATTCAAAGTACAAAACAGTGTTGTTCACAGTGAATGGAGCCAGAAATCTGTCTATAAAAACTCCCTCACAGAAAATTATTCCATGAAATAATGAATATGAATGCACTCCCTGGATGGAGGGATACATGCAGGATGTAGAGAGACAAAATAGTCCCCAAAGAAAACTGATTTAGTTCAGTCTGCCACTTTTTTTTAACCATCATCACCATTCCATTTACACATAAATAAAATGCTATATTTATACCGCCACTGTAAAGTTTCTCTACAATGAACCATTTGACACCAAACCCACCGTGAGTGACTTAGTTTACATCTGAACCATTTAATTATGCAGAAATTCTGAAGAATGGGTCATTTCTACACACACTGATAAATGCAAAATGTTGTTACTGGGGGGTTAATTTTGAACCGAGGCCTAATCAGGGCTTCAGATGTGGCGGCGGATCTGTGAGGTGTGTCTAAGCTCCCTGGCAGATTGGCAGAAGCTCAGCTGATGCTGTGAAGATTTGCCGTCAGCCAATTAATATCAGCTAATTAACAGAAGACATGATGAGGTTTGCGAGAGCTCGGTGTCCTTGGCTCCTCAGCTGAAGGTGACTGACAGCAGCTCTGCCTCCGTACGAGAGGAGAGTTGAAGGGTTTCTGTCAGAAATGGCAGGACTGCCTTGACCAATCACAGTTTTTACTGAGACCCCCGCTGTCATCTCCCACTCCTGCCCTACTTTTCAGAAGCAGGGTGAAATTATCTCTCTCTCTCTTTTCCCCCCGGTCTCGCTTGCTTTCTCCCTCTCATACTATACAACCCAACCACCATCTCTCTCTCTCTGTCTCTCTTTCAATCTCTTTCTCTCTTTCTCTCTTTCAGTCTCTCTCTCTCTCTCTCTCTCTCTCTCTCTTTCAGTCTCTCTCTCTCTCTTTCTCTCTTTCAGTGTCTGTCTGTCTCTCAGTCTCTCTCTCTCTCTCTCTCTCTCTTTCTCTCTTTCAGTGTCTGTCTGTCTCTCAGTCTCTCTCTCTCTCTCTTTCTCTCTTTCAGTCTCTCTCTCTCTCTTTCTCTCAATCTCTCTCTCTCTCTTTCTCTTCCCTCTATTATATCTCCGTCTTTATCTCTCTCTCCCCCTCCTCTCACTGTTCCCTCTCTTGCTCTCTTTCTGTCATTCTCTTCCCTCTGTTTTTTATTCTCACCTTCACTTCTTCCCTCTCTCTGTCTCCTTACCCCCTCTCTTGTTTCGTCCTTTCTCTTCTCCCTCTTTATTTCTCTCTCTTTCTCTGCCCTCTCTCCTTTCCTTCTCACTCTTTCTATTTCTGTCTTTCACTCCCCCCTTTCTTTATGTAACTTTTTACTCTAACAGTTTCTCTTTTCCCCTCTCTCTATCTCCTTCCTCCCTCTCTTGTATATTCTTCTCTCTCTTTTTCTCAACCTCTGTCTCTTACTTCCTTTATTTCAGTCTGTCTTTCTTGCTATCTCTCTTCCTCTCTTCCCTCTCTGTATTTCTGGCTTCACCTTCTTTCTCTTTCTCTTTCTCTCCATCTTTCATTTCTCGCTCTCGCTCTCTTTCTCTCTCTCTCTCCCTCTCTCTCTCTCTCTTTCACTCCCTCTCCCTCTCTCTCTCTCTCCCTTCCTCTCTCTCTCTCTTCCTCACCCTCTCTCTCTCTTCCTCCCTCTCTCTCTCTCCATCTCTCTCTCTCTCTCCCTCTCTCTCTCTTCCCCTCTCTCTCTCTCTCCCTTCCTCTCTCTCTCTCTTCCTCACCCTCTCTCTCTCTCCCTCCCTCTCTCTCTCTCCCTCTC
>JBBPCX010069082.1:0-11651 GCA_037974365.1 Hydrocynus forskahlii
TATATAAGTAAAGACGCATTCAGGACAGAGCTCGTAGTTCTTTTTTTAAATCATATTTTGTCATAGTTGTTTTGAAATTGTAAACACATTCACTTCTGATCAAGTGTCTTTGAGGACCAGTGAGAGATGCTAACGAGGCTGTATCAGAATGTGCTGCTGAGAGAATGTCTCAGAAATGTCCTCAATCCTGACTGAGGAGATGTGCAGCACCAGCCAGTCCTCACCTCCAGCATCCAAACTGCCAGAATCCTCCTCATGTACGGTTGTATTTCAAGCTGTACTGTGCCGAAATAAGACTCTGAGAGGACGTTAGCTTTCTCTAAGACCAGCAGGTTCCTCCATACACGTCCGTCTCCGGTCAGAACCGGGTCACAGCCGGCCCGCACTTGCCCCGGCCGTCCGGAGCCGTCATTTGAGGACGTAAACTCATCATTTTCGTGACAAGTTAACCTCAACTCCATCAATAAACACACAAAAACCTCGTCCGAAAAAAAAAACAAAAAAAAAGTGTCAGGAAAAACCGTAGTTTTAAAGCTACTCAGCTCTCCCTGCACAGCTAGCGTTCTGGCTCCTATGCTAGCACAGCTAGCCTGACTGCTAAAGCACAATCAATTCTAAACCCCCCTTAAAACTGAGACTTTTGCGTTTTTTTCAACAGGACTAATGTATAAATGAACGTGCTATTAGAGATCTTCTGCCAGTAAAATCTCCCCCAACGATTACTTTTTCTAAATTACTTATTTTAACAGGCTCAGGGGGCCCAACGGTTCTCCATGTGTTCAGTGTCTCCGTTTACTCAATTACATCTTCTTCGGGTAGATTTTTGATATACAATACTGTGCAAAAGTCTTGAACCACCCCTAATTTAATACTTTGCATCACCTTGGTGGTGCAGAATACTGTTTTTTGCCTGTCAAACTGTCTTATCTTTGGTATACTGAGTTGATTAACTGAGTGGAGAAATGGGAACAAATGTTTTACTGTGACAGGCTGGAAAGTGTCCAAAGATACACAGTGTTTAGATAAAGGAGTTCCAGCCACTCAGCATTCAGCACCACCAGTATACTGATCACCACCTGATCATCTGGAATCATCTACACCCGTTTCTTCACTGGTTCAGGCCTTAAGTTAGATGTGTTTTGTTCTGCTTGACTGATTCACATGTAGGCCACTGTGCGGCTTAACAACCAATAACATTCCACTGAAACTAATCAGGTTCAGGGACTGGACTGAAAATGAGAGTCTTTGAAAGACCTCCAGGAAGCCTGTCGAACTGTTGCTCAAGAACACATTAAAATACAAGTCTGCATCTTTGGAAGCAAAATATGATAAAACGAGGGGGGGATCAAGACTTCTACACAGGACTATCTCATTTGTAATAATGGTTCTTTGAAGAACCATGCATTAAAAGGTTCTTTAGGTTATTCAAAAATTACATGCAAAAAAATTCCTTTGGCACATCCAGAATATCCATAATGTCCCTTGCAGTAACTGATAGTGCTCCAAATTTAGCAGTGACGCCATGACATTTGTACTTGGATTTTAAATGAATACTTTTTTGAGTAATTTACTTTTTTCTACAGTTCCAGTTCAGTCATTAACATTTAGCACTGCTTTTTGAGCCTCTATTAGCTTTGGAGCTTTATTTTAGAACGAAATGGTCCAGAAAAAAGAGAGAACAAGGATTAAAACACACCTGTGTTTCACCTGTGCTGACAGAAACTGAGCAGGCTGCAGGACAGTATGTGTTTGGGCTTATTTACACACCTGTTTGTTTTGTGCACAAACACACATGATAGTGAAAGTTGGTCAGGTGCTCAGACTGAAACCCAAAGCCTGATAAGAAAAGAGGTGAAGAACATCAAACAAGGGCAGGAGGTTATGTCTTCAAGTGCGCTCACAGTCCAAAAAGAATCAAATTCTACCCTAATTAAGACATACAAAAACTTTATACAACACACCTGTAGTTTTATGATATGTGTATGTGACCTGGCACTGATCTCTGGAACTTAAGGTCAGTCCTTGGTTTAATATGAATAATGTATGAAAACACTGTGTTATGCATCAATACTAATTTGTGCGTTTGTTTGTTTAATCATGTTATCTGTGCCATTGATTACACACCAAATACACTGCCCCCATTGTGTCCCAACAGTGTGATCTCACACGCATACACCTAGTAAATGTCAGTGTAACACTCTGGATGTGTATGTAATATCCGCCGAGGTACTACACACACATACACACACACACACACACACACACACACACACACACACACACACACACACACACACACACACACACACAGTAAGTGAAGTTAGTAAGACACTGAGCGTGTGTCACATAAACAGTATAAATGAGTGTAAGTTAGTAACACAGTGTGTGTGTGCGTCGGTGTCCAAACCCTGAGGTCCAGAAGTTTTGGCTGTTTTTTCTGAGGTGTTTATGGGCTTCAATACTAAGGATTCAAAGGCATGACAAGCAAAAAGCCACACCCGACGACAAACAAACCAATGTGTTAAATGTTCACAGCATTACAGTGTGGACTCGCCTCGTCTCAGGCCATGTCCACACGTACACGCGTATTTCTGAAAACGGAGGTTTTTCTATGCGTTTTGGCCTTTCGTCCAGACGTAAACGGTGTTTTGGGTCAGTGAAAACAGAGGTTTTTGAAAACTCTGGCCAAAGTGGAGATTCTTGAAAACTCAGTTTCTGTGTTTACGTGTGGACAAGACAAACGAAGATTTTGAAAAACGGACCGTTTCGCGTCATGCTGTGCGCCACTCATATGATGTCACAGTATGCGGCGTGTTTACATTAGGTTTTCATCTGTAACCAGGTGGTTTTTGTGTGCTTTTATTTTCTGTGATATGACTTGCTGTGTATTATTTTGTTGCGATTCTCTGTTTATGTATTCATCTATTTATGTACGTATTATTTGTACGGGTTTGATTTATCTCTGCTGGTACTCTTTTGCCCAATGACTGATCATTTTAGTAGGTTTAACCCTGACGTCAACGGAGCTGTGTGGCCAATGGAAGTGACTTGTGTGTTAAACAAAAAACGTGTTAAACAACGCTGATTAATCACACCATGCGATTTTAACCCGGCCCAGTGTTCTGTCTGTGCCCTTCTGCACAGTCTTGAGATTCTGAGCTCCCTAGCGTTAGGGAAGCTGGTTTCTCTGTGGTATCTTGTGTTCGGGTCAGTGGTTTACAGTGATTAATATTTTTAAATGAGTGTATGTCGCTACTCTGGGGTCTGTGGCTTAGGCGTCATTACACAAGCATTTTCCCCTAGGATCAATAAAGTTTTCTGACTCTAAAATGCCATTTTCTGCAGTTTGCAGAACGTTATCTGAAGCTAGGAAACTTCCGCACTGTCCAGAAATCACAAGCTGTGATCATGGCACGATTTGAAGTAGCCTGTGCCCTGCTACACAGTAGCATTTCTGTGTTAGAATCTGACTGTATAAACTGGCTATATGCACCTCTAAATAGCTCTCTATCTAGGCTCTTCTCATTTTAATAAAATATATTTTTCTCTGAGTCTGCATATATTTGTGTTATGAACTGTATAAACTTAAAGGTAGCATTTTCGACAAGGCAACACTGCCCAATCTCTCTGGTAATGACGTCCCGCATCCAAGGCTTCTGATTGGTCACCAGTGCCATACGGTTTTTGGTTATACCGCCACCTGCTGCCTTGGTATGCTTTTGTTAGCGTTTTTTGCGATTACATGTGGACGGAGATATTTTTGAAAACGTGCTCGTGTGGATGCGATTTTTCCACACGAAAATGGAAAATCTGTTTTCAGAAATACCCGTGTACGTGTGGACATGGCCTCAGTCACACCTCGCCTCGTCTCAGTCAATTAACATTTATATTAAGCCTTCTTTTGCAAGTACACAAATGAGCCTCTAATAAATCACGTTTCTGTGATCCAACAAAAGCCTATTTTTATATTTAGCTTTTTAAAGACTATTGGCTGAGGTTTTTGAAGAGCCTGTGTTCTGCATTTTCCTTCCATTTCATTTTAATTGAAAACTTTTGGTGCACAACTTCTACCCATTTTCTGAGTAACATACTGCGATTTTACATATGTATATGTATATGTGTGTGTGTGTGTGTGTGCGCGCGTGTGTGTATGTATATGTATATATAAATAATGTGCAATTACATTTGCACAGACCACATATCCCCGAAGTGTGTTCAATTAATCAAATAACCAGTAATTGTGTCAAAAATTGAGGGTGTGTCTATTTACACAGTCAAATCACACAGTGTCATGACTGGGGGTGCCTAAATGTCTACACACGGCTGCAGAAGACTAAACCGAGGAAGTCTTTTCTTTCAATCCTCTATTCTCAGTCCATCATCACTCCTGGTGCCACGTCCTCCAGATCTCTGGCTTCTGAGTTCTGGAACTCTCGTCGGACCTCTGCTGAGATCTGCGGGTGGTTCTGGATCTTCAGAAGCTCCAGCAGCGCCCCCTTCTGCTCAGAGGCCAGGTCGGCCTTGTAGCGCTGCACCAGCGTGAGCAGGCACTGGTGCCACAGCACGGGTAGAGCCCGCTTCTCTGAGCGGAAAGACAGGAAGTGGGCCACCAGCGCGTCCAGCACCCGGAACGGCAGAGCATACTTCTTATCCAGCAGCAGCCGCAGGAAGATACTGTTTGCTCCGTTATACTCCATTTCGGCAAGTTTCAGCATTGCAGCACTGTTGAGAGTAAGATCAGACTCATCATCATCAGTCTAAAACAGCTTCAGCAGGACATAATCAAACATAAGAGTGTTTACCAGTTAAACTGGCTAAAGACAGATGAACACAAACATCCTGAAAAACACTGAAAGTGTTACAGATCAGTGTAACCACACTGATGATAAATACTGTGTTATCTAGCTAGACCAAATAGTGTGTGTGTGTGTGTGTTACCTGGAGTGTAGCACTGGGATGGAGCACTTGGTGAGGATGCTACCGATGATGATGGCCTCTCTCAAAGTGCAGGTCCCTGACTCACATAGGGGGATCAGGATTCCTGCAGGGGGTAATAGAGAGACACCTTCATAAAAAAAAAAGTTCAGTTCATTTTTACATCTCACAGTAAGTCTTACAGTGTAATTCCACAAGTCTGATCCACCTTAATAAATAGCTGGATGTGGTTTGAGGGTCCAGAGAAGTTTTGTGTTTATTGTAAAAGCTTTTGGTGACTACTGACTTCTAGGGTTAGTGATGTTAGCCTCGTAGCTCCAGTTCTGTACTAAAGAATTTCCAGTCTTGATTTATTGACTGATCTGGGATAGGTGGAGCTATGTGGAGGACAATTTTTTTTGTAGATCTATTCCTTTAATCAATTATGCCACTAAAAGGGCAAGTTACCCAGTTGTAAATGCTTGTTCGTCAGTTAATAATAAGTAACTTTTAGTTTTAGCATTAATTATTTCATGACTACACAACAGCATCATGGTGGTGGTGGCCTAGTGGGTAGGATACTCTGGACCAAGAGGTCATGGGTTCGAATCCTACATTCAGCACACCACCACTGGGTTCCTGAGCAAGACCCTTAACCCCAAGTTGCTCCAGGGGAGACTGACCCCTGTAGTAAGGGAATGGAAGTCGCTTTGGATAAAAGTGTCTGCTAAATGCCGTATATTTTAATGCAAATCATATTTTATTTACCATCATTTTTATCTACATATTTATGTATGCTGCTCACTACTGGGGGTTTGAAGGATGGTCGTTTGGGTTGGACCACCATAAAATACATTTGTTGTAATGTTTCCCAGTAATAATTTTTTAAAGGGCAGCATACTGTTTTAAAAAATCTGAATGTGGGCTTGGACTTCTGGCCTATATTGCAGTTCAGTTCAACCTCAGCTTTCATCACACCGGAGTCAGATACCAAACTACACCAGAGCACAAATGACTCGATCAGGTGTTTTAGAGCAGGAACAGAACAATGTGGAGGTTTGGGTGGAGGTCTTTAGGAGCTCTAGCTGACCTCAGCGAATTTGTTCAGTTTCCAAAAAAAGTAGAGTGGAGCTCTGCTGCCACCTAGTGGTCTTACCCCTCCCATCTTGATCACGGAAATATTTGGTATTCCCACACAAACACACTCCCAAAATTTCTGCCAAAAGTGTGAGGCGATGTTTTCCTGGCCTAAGGAGTGAATATTTATATCATATTATACAATATACATTTATATATAAATGCGCTTAAGTTAAGCACAATAGCAGCCTTACTTTCTCAACCAGAATGACGACATTGCGTGCAGAAAGCCCAGCCCTTTGTTCCCGAACGCAACAAAAGAGGCTTTACGCAAAGAGAATTTGATACAGAACACCTCACGCTCGCAGGCATTTCAGAGTGAAGGCTCACCTTTGAACCAGGCTCCAGGTTTGAACAAGGCTTTCTTCAGGGCACTGTAGAGGTGAAAGTTCAGCCGTTTGTACTCAGCGATGTCATCTCTGATCCTCGGCAGAAGCACCAGGTTGTAGAAACGCTGGGCCATTCGTTCTTTCAGGTTGGAGGAGAAGATCCTACACAGAACAAGCAGCAGGAAAAAAAAAATGAACAGCAGCTTTGGAACAAAAAAATCAATGATGGAAATGTTATGGACTCGCAACAGAATTCAATGGGCAGATGCTTTAAAGAAAAACTAAACTTACTCATAGAAGTCAATTAGCAGATGCACACACACCTCTGCCAATATATTTTGCTAATGTATTTTGTTGTTATTGTTTACTGACTCTACAACAGGTCTAAAGCTGTCTGTATGATCCTTGACCAACCGTGTAGCCTGATACATCGCAGCAGCTGTCCATGTCTCTGGCTCAGTCAGATAAAGAACCTGCTCCCAGTTGGAGAGTGCCGGAATAATCTTAAAGGCCTTAGGCAACTTCCCACTGCGGTACTTCGACAGAACCTGAGAGATAAAACAGAATTACTGAGTGATTGGGGAGGGGGAGGACCACCCTACCAATCCAGAGAGAAGGAAGAAAGTTAAACTGAGTGATGGACAGTACATTCTCACCTTACTGACCCCTCGGTACACCTCGATGACCCTGGGGTCTAGCTGGGGCATTGGCCGTCCTGACACCTCTGACATCACCGTGCCAACCTCTGTCTGCTTCTCCGTTATCTTCTCCATGATAATATCAGCTAAGGTGCGCCTGTTAAACACACACACACACCATGTAAGAACAGCTAATACTGAACCATTAAAGGTAGTCACAAAGCGGTTAGATCAACTGTATAACATTTATATACTTTCTATATTTATAGTACATTGTTGTCAAGGCATCTAGGACTGGCATCACTGGTCAGTTTATCCGTATAATCTCCAAAATCTGAGACTCCAGTCCTAGCTTCACCTTATTTACTTACACACACACACACACACACACACACACACACAGTGCAGCCCTGTGAGTGACTTAATTTTAGTTTAATGATGTAGGGTCTGATCAGGTTACTCTATTACTGTAAACTGATGGTTGTTATTGTTGCTGATGTTGTTTAAAGACACTATAGCATGTCTAAAGTGGCCTGAATGATTCAGGTGTTTAATGTTCTCAAAGCACTGTCTGTACCCATCATGAACTCAGAGAACAGTATTATAATGAGGTTTATTATTATGATAAATGGTCATGTGACCGTGGCCCTTCCTCAAGGCAGGTCAGGTGTTCTTTACCTGACAGGTGGGTTTTTGTTCATGAACATCTGAATGGCTTTCTCATCTTCTGGGTCCACCTCCACCTCCACACCGACCCCCACCTCATCCTCCACCTCCCCTCCGGCCCCCAGCTCCGGCCACTCCTCATCAGATTCTCCATCCTGAGAACTTGGACCTAAAATAACAATAATAAAAATAATTAATAAACAACAACAAAACAACTATTAAAACAATAAATGCAATAACAATAATAATAAACATCTTACACCATAACAGTCCTCTCTCTAATAAACTTTTACAGTATTTGGTAGATGGTCTTATCCAGAGTGACATACATGGGTGCTAACAGCAATAATAATAATAACAGCAGTAGCAATGATTATAACGACACGCTGAAACACTGCTCTTTTACTCGCCCAGGACAGTAGAAGGTTTCTTCTTGACCTCTGGTGTGACCCCGTACTCGGTCTGAAGCTCCTCCTGCTGAATCCTGGCCTGCTCCAGAATCTTCCTGGAGAGCTTCTCGTCTACATACTCCTCCTCCTCCTCCCCCCGGGTTCTGCCCCGCTGTTTGACCCGGCTGTGGGTTCTGATACTGTCCGCCTGAAGCAGCTGGTCCGGGAGGGGCAGAGACCCCGCAGTCCGGTCCGCTCCCGCAGCTCTACTCCTCTTCAGCTTCGGCATCTCCTCAGACCTGAAGGAACCTACAATGCTGAACACCCCAACCTATCGGAACCTCAGTGCTGCTGGACACTCCAACCTCCTGGAACCTCAGAACATCTGGACACTCCAACCTGCTAGAACCTCAGAAGCTCTCTTGCTATTCACTGGTTGGAGTTCTCGTTTAGTCTCACCGGACACACGTGCAATTCCGCAAGGCAAATGGAGGTGAGGTAGAAGTTCATCCTCAGCACATGCGCAGTGTGGAGCGCGTGTTGTGCTGCCAACCAACCGCGCCATAAAGGGGACCCTAAGGACTCCAGGACTCTTCTGTAGCTGCCCGAGACCGCCTGATTCAAAACCGCTCCTCTGCACCGACAAAAAAGTATTATTATTACTGAAAATGATACTGCAAATAGCTCTGCTCAACCCACGTACACGCGTTCTTTATTTCAGTAAAGTGTGTTTACCTGTCTACAAATCTGGTTTCTCCAATTCCTTCAATCAGAGCGCGACCGGTGTTGTGCTCTAAACTGCACAACACCGGAATCCCGGGGTGCATGATCTGTTGGGTGCGGATCACTGCACAGCGCCTTCCCTCAGAAACGCCAATGTAATAATTTTCTTTCTCCAGATAAATTCTTCATCCGCTCAAAGCAATGATCAGCGGACAAACCGAGATGTTTATTAAAATATTCAAATATAAAAACATTTTTTAATTACAGAAGGTTTTATTTTGTACGGAGAGAGCCGGATGTTGTGGCGGCGCGCGGTGGAGAGATGGGAGTAACATGGTGAGAAGATTTTTTGTCTTCTTCTCCTGTTTATTCTCTTTTGAATGTGTTTTTCTCTGTTTTTCACTCTCTCTGACGGACCGGTGGGTTTTCTGATGTCTCGTGAGGACGAGAAGATACACGTTGCTTGATCAATGATTGGATCGTTTTCTGTTAGTGTGTGAAAACATCTGTGCTGATATCATAAAGAGAACTGAACCGCAGTGATTTTTTTTTTCTCGAGAAGTTTCTCGTGTGTATGTATGTATATGTGTATATGTATGTGTGTAAGTAATACGTGTATGTATACATACATATACACATATACATACATTAGGAAGGTTTTTTTGTATTAAATGTATGTGTGTGTGTGTGTGTGTGAGATAAATGTATGTGTGTATATCTCTAATGGAGCAAAAGAACTTTCCGAACCTCATCAGAATAAAGTGCTGTGATGTGTGACATGTAAGGTGTGTATGTTGCAGTGTGTGTCAGGTGCCGGTGGCGGAGGGGAAGAGTGTCCAGCAGACAGTGGATCAGCTGCACAAAAAACTGGAGCAGCTCGGAGCCGTGAAGCAGGGCAGCTTCTTCGTGGACTGTGAGACGTATCATGCGACTGGAAACACCAGCGGTAACACACTTCAAAATATCAGAACCACCTCAACAACTAATATACCAGAAATGGCAAAACAACTACCAGAAATACCAGACACACACCCGCTGGTTAGACCATCTGACACACACCCACTGGTTAGCCCACCACTCATATTAACAGTCAGTGACGGAACTAGAACCTCCAGAGTACACTGTAGAACCTCTACAGTGATGTTCTGCCTACAGCTTCCTGGATTCTACAAAGAGATTTACATTTACATTTACGGCATTTAGCTAACGCTCTTATCCAGAGCGACGTACATCAGTGCTCAAGTAGTCCACGTCTGTATCTTAGCTCAGTACACCTAAACAACACCTGTCAAAGAAAGTCAAGAGTTAGTAGTAAGAATTAGGAAGGTTTTTTTTAAATAGTAGTTATAAGCAAGTGAAGTGAGAGAAATGAGAGACATCATTAGTCACCAAGGTGCTCCTTGAAGAGGTGGGTCTTCAGGCGACGCTTGAAGACAGCGAGGGACTCTGCAGATCTGATCGGAAGAGGGGGTTCGTTTCACCACTGTGGGGCTGAGACTGAGAAGAGTCTCGTCGCATGTCTCCCTCTTCGTCTGAGCAGCGGAGGCTCAAGACGAGCCGTGCTTGAAGCCCTGACAGGACGAGAAGATACACGTTGCTTGATCAATGATTGGATCGTTTTCTGTTGTGTTAACAATTTAACCCTATAGTTTCCACTTAAAACTAAATAATAAAATAAGAGCAGAACAGCAGTTTAAATACAAAGAAGGTTCTATTGGATTAAAGTGAACTAAGTGTGCTGGTGGTCCCTTCTGCTAAAAAAAGTTTTGTTTTTTTTTAATAAATCATCAAAATAATAGGTGGATTTATGATTGTGATTGTGATTACTTGATTACTAATCAGTTGTGACAGCCTTAAACTGCTTTACTGTGTGTGTGTGTGTGTGTGTGTGTCAGGTCAGCCCTCCAAGCTGCTGTATGTGATGCACAACTCCGAGACCCCTCTGAGCTGCCTGGCTCTGTTTGAAGGAGGTCCATTTCTAACCGCTGACGTTAACTTCGATGTGCTGATGGTGAAGCTGAAGAGCCACTTCCAGAACGCCAAAGGTCACAAGGTCGAAAGCCGTGGCGCACGCTACCGATACTGTGATTTCCTGGTGAAGATTGGCACGGTAACCATGAGTTCCAGCGCCAGGGGGATTTCCGTAGAGGTCAGAGTACATTCTCTCTCTCACACACAAATGTGTGTGTGTGTGTGTGTGTATGTATGTGTGTGTATGTGTATATATATATATATATATATATATATATATAAAAACCTCCTGAGAACCGAAGAAAAACAGTCTTTTTTTTGTGGGATTTTCTATCTATTGGGGCCCAAAAAACACCTTACAATTTAAATTTCTTGGAATACATTTTTTATTTTAATTTCCAAGCATGTCCACTGTAGAGGGCAACAAGACGATTTCCATGTGAAAATAGAACTGAATTTAGAAAATGAAAAAAGTGATATTAACCCAACAACACATTCAATTTGATCAAAACAATAAAATTCCGTATCACTCTTCTGTTCCTTGTTGCTTGCAAGGACAACGAAAAATGAATTTTAGTTCAACAGTGAATTATAAGTCATAGAACATCCTCTGGATATTTTAGGTGAGATAGTCCTGCAAGCATGTTTTCTTTCTGGTTCTGCAGAGGAACATCTTGCATTTGGTGCACCTCATATATGTCTTGCCACTGCAATCCTTGTTCCCAGCATTCAAACCCATCACATGACACATCACTGGAAAGCCCAGGATGTCCTCTACAGAATACTATAGGGCTTGATGGGGTAACGCCAAATACTTAAGGAAGATACAGGTGAACAAAATGTCCATTATAAAGGACGTAAATGAATGGGCCGGGTCTCAGGAG
>JBBPCX010069083.1:0-11651 GCA_037974365.1 Hydrocynus forskahlii
GTTGAGGAGAGACTGAGTGTGTTGGGAGGAGGATGCTGAGGAGAGACTGAGTGTGTTGGGAGGAGGATGTTGAGGAGCGACTGAGTGTGTTGGGAGAAGGATGTTGAGGAGAGACTCTGAGTGTGTTGGGAGGAGGATGCTGAGGATTGAGCTCCAGGGAAGAGGAGAAAAGGAAGGTCTAGTAGGAGGTTTATGGAAGTAGTGAGGGAGGACATGCAGGCAGTTGGTGTGAGAGAGGAAGATGGACAGGTCAGGAGGAAATGGAGATGGCTGATCCACTGTAGAGACTCCTTATCGGGAGCAGAAGTAGAAGTGGAAGAAGAAGATGCTGTAACATATATCCGTGTTAACCATGTTAGCTCCACATCTACCATGGGGCTAGCATATGACTTTGCAGCAATTACATAATATGTCTGCACTACAGTACACAGCTTTTTTAGCATGAACAGTTGCAGGCAAAATGTTGAGTGCCATTGTTCAAATATATATTTTTATTTATTAAATATTTACAAATAAATGTTAACACAGTTACTGGTTTTATTTGGACTTATGCTATATTTACTAAATTATATCTCTATCTATACTTTATCCATGCCTTCCTGACTTTTGCTTTAACCTTTGACTTTTCTTTGACAGGAGTCATTTAGGTGTACTTAGCCTGCAGTAATTTGGTTGAATAGACCCCGCTTCATGTGCAGACTGTGTCTGAACTAGAGAGACAAGACGTGTGTTTATGCGACAGAGATAAATTGCCAAGATCCGGCGCTCTATTTAAGCAACAGTTAGTAAAAACGTAACATCCCGAGTGTCCGAAATTAACTACACATCACCTCCCCTTGTTCATTAGTTAGCCCCCTATATAGCAATGTAGTGAACAAGTGAACAAGTGCACATTTCGGACACAGCTTTTGTGTCTTATGTGTGTCTGTGCAGATGTAACATAAGAAATTCTCTCCAGGATCAATGAAGTTTTCTGATTCTGATTTGCAATTATTTGTCAATTAAAAAAAAAAACATTTCAACATTCATTTAAAATATATATTTGACCAGTGCAAAAGTTCTAGTATTTGTTTTTGTTTTTTTACCAATTTGTTATACTTAGCAAATAAATAGAAACTGTGCCCTGAAATCTGCAGTTTTTTGTCTGTAGAAGATGTCGTTTTCACTTAGAAAATGAACTAAATGTGGTATGTAAGCTTGTTAGTGCAGGAGACACTGTTCTGTTTAGAGCGGAGTCTAATCTCTGGACACAGTCCCGTCATCTCATCATGTTCCCTTTTTACCTTTGTTCCACTTTCTGTGGCCTTTTTCTCTTTGGCCTTACTGTTTCTTTATCTTTCAGCTTCCTTCTACACTACACCTCTCTGGTTTTCCTAAAAAGGCCTGAGGCTCAGACTACACCGGGACAAGGTGTGCTGTCCAGTAGAGGATTGTCTTTCTGTAGCCATAACTGTAGTCATAACACACAAATACATGGGGGGTTTAGAGTGCAAACTCTGAAAACACAGCTACGGTTTCAGGGTGTCTGAATGAGCTGAAGCACCTCTGGGTGAACCTTGTAGAGTCGTGGCCTACGAACAAATGGAAAAGACAGAGGGGGGGAAATGGGGGGGGCTAGTGAGTTTCCTGAACATGATGGGCATAACTGAATTAAAAACTAAATGAAGAGCAAGACAGGATTACAGAAGACTGAAGGAGATGGAATTAATGAAGATGGAATGAGAAAAAAGAGAGGGGAGAAGAAGAGAGGGGGAGGAAAGGAGAAGAAGGACCTGCAGGTAAAAGTGATGTGATGTCAGTGGAGCCTTAACAGTACTCAGGGCGCATTTTAAAGTTGAGCAACACATCAAAACGATAACTGCGCTGAATTTGGTCAACCAGCCAAGTTTGCCCTCCAAACTTTAGTTCTGTGGTTTGCAGCTAACAAGTAACTACCATGCATTGGCATCATGCAGACCGCATGCTTTACGCTGCAGCTGCACCAAACCTGAGTAAAATTTACTGGTTGACTTGAATGTAAAGAAAGTACTAGAAAGGCAGTCTGTTTCGGGTATCAGAATTCATGTAAGTGAACTTGAATATTTCATGAACCGAGTGAGGCAGCAGAAAATAAGAGAGCGAGCTGCGTTCTCTTGATTCTGAAATAAAAAGAAAATGAGGGAACTGCTCATTAGTCAACCATTTAACAAGCTGACATTACAAACATTAACATCTCCAACTAGGTACAGTCTCCTTTTCTGTCTTTCAATATGGGAGTATAGCCACATTTCATTTCTATTCTGACATCCACAGATACTTAACTCATTATTACAAACATGATGTTGCATAGACATATAACCAAAATTGAAAAGTCCAATACACCATGGACTGAGGGAGTACAGTATTAGCAGATCTGTATTGTAACATCACATCGTACTGCTGTACAAGTGTCTAGTGTGTTACCTTGAGGCTAACATACTCGAATTGGATTTTCTCCTTTGTAGGTCAGCAAGTCAACATCCATTAATGTTTTATTGTGTTTTAATTTTTTTTTTTTATAGTGGAAGATTTTCTGATAAGAAAAAAGATATTATTCCCCACTTCATGGTGGGACTTGAGATCAAGTTGGTTGCACTGGGCCAGAGGCGCCTTTGGTAAACACAATTTAACAGCAAGCAGAGCTGAGCTCTGGCATTACTGTATTTGAAATGTAAACAATCTCTGAAATCTCTCAAATCTTCAGATAAACACATGGACCAGTGGTTCCCCACCCTGGTCCTGGAGCCCCCCAACACTGCACAGTTTAGCGTTGATCCAACTAATCAGCTCATTAACAAGCAATGGGTGGAATGGGTATGTGAGAACAGGGAAAACTGAAATGTGCAGAGCTAGGAGGTGCCCTCCCGTGGGAACCACTGCCACGGCCTCTCTCCTTCTAATGACCCACCGTCACTGGTCTTTTCTAGCTCTTATGTGATTTTATGAAGCAGCTGTCAAAACTTCACTTTCAAAAGATTTAATGTGCACCAAATAGCCTTATTACTTTAGTCCTACTGTAATGTCGCCACTCTGCAGTTGAATCAAGCATCCCTTTCAGATGTGGTGTAGCATAGTGGTTAGGGAGTTTGCCCTGATGTCAGAAGGTCATGGGTTCAAGTCCTTGGACTGCTGGTATCGTCACTGGGGTACTCTTAAGCAAGATACCGCCCCACGCTCTGCTTCACTTGGTGAATGGATTAAATACAGAGAAAGAATTTCATGCATGAACATAAGGGGCCACTTAACTTTATAGTCAGTCTGTTGTTGCACATGATTACATTTAATAGCAGAGCTATGTAATTATTATTTTTGCCAAGTATCTGTTGCACATATATATGTACAGTCATAGCCAAAAGTTTTGAGAATGACACAAGTATTGTTTCTCACGAAGTTTGCCGCTTCAGTGTTTTAGCTAATTTTGTCAGATGTTTCTATGATGTACTGAATTATAATTATAAAATTATTATAAAATGTAATTGCAAACATTTTATAAGTTTAATTGGCTTTTATTGACAATTGTGTCAAGTTTATGCAAAGGGTCAATATTTGCAGTGCTGGCACTTCTTTTCTTTTTTAAGACCTCTGGAATTCACCCTGGTGTGCTGCCAATCAACTTCTGGGCCAAATCATGACTGATGGCAACCCATTCTTGTATAATCAGCGCTTGGAGTTTATCAGAATTTGTGGGTTTTTGTTTGTCCTCCCGCCTCTTGAGGATTGACCACATTGTTCTCAACAGGATTAAGGTCTGAGGAGTTTCCTGGCCATGGACCTAAAATTCCGATGTTTTGTTCCCCGAGCCACTTATTCATCAATTTGCCTTATGGTACGGTGCTCCATGATGCTGGAAAGGCATTGTTCTTCACCAAACTGTTCTTAGATGGTTGGGAGAAATTGGTCTCTGAGGATGTTTTGGTACCATTCTTTTTTCACAGCTGTTCTTAGACAAAATTGTGAGTGAGTGCACTCCCTTGGATGAGAAGCAACCCCAGAAGAAAATGGTCTCAGGATGCTTTACTGTTGGCATGGCACAGGACTGATGGAAGCGCTCACCTGTACTTTTTGCAGAATATCAGTCTGTCGCTGTGCATGCAGATGCACTCACACCTGCCTGCTGCCATTCCTGAGCAAGCTCTGCACTGGTGGGGCCCGGATCCCACAGCTGAATCACATTTAGGAGAAGGTCCCCACACGCTGCTCCCTGGGCGCTGTGTTCCTGGCTGCACGCTGCTTTGCTTGGTGAATGGGTTAAATGCAGAGGAAGTATTTTGTGCTGTTCACACTGTGTGTTGTGGTGTGTTCACTTTCTTCACAACTATTGAACCTCCTTGGAGGACTTGCTGATCTGATAAATGGTTGATTTGAGTGCAATATTACTAGCAGCAGCATTATTACGATCATATTTTTCCCTGTAAATCTTACCAGATTGTCTTGGACACTGTTGGTTCGGTGTGTGAATTGTTATGACTATCCGTTGAGCAGCAAGTGAGCAATGCAGTGTGGAAAAGAGGGGGTGAATCCCCAGCTGTGAAAACAGCTCCATGAAGACGGCCGTAACAAGACAAACAGCTTTATTCATTAAAGAAAATTGTGAAAAATTGCTACAATAAAACATAGCATCAAAACAGGATTTTAGTTCACATATGCATTTTTCATTTTACATATAGATATTCCAGCAACATTTCTGAGGAAGAAAAGTTTAACTCAGGGTCAACCCAGCCATTTACTGCATTTTATGAATACGGCTAAAAAGGGTTTATTCACATTTCCATTCTACTGATGCCGACATCTCCATATATTTGAGTGATAGATCACATAGATAGAGTGATATCATCCTCACGTTGTTGTTACCCATGAAGTAGGCCATCCTCCTAGACCTGCATCCTATTTTAACCCTTGTGTGTGGGGGTGTGTGCATGAATGAGAAAATCCATGAGTGATGGTAAAGAAGCAGGGCATGGTAGGCATGTGTGTGCCAGGAGGTCATGCTGGATTGTTAGTGTGTGTGTGTGTGTGTGTGTGTGTATGATGAAACATTCTCAATTCAGGTCACAGCAGTGTTCTCCCCTCTCTCTTTCTCTCCCAGTAGGACCAGAAGCTGTAATGAGAGCTGTTGTGGGCTTCAGGACACTGTGTACTGAGGGATCAGCCTACTAACACACACACACGTACACACACACATACACACACACACAGACCATAAAATCTGTTTCTCTACCTGAAATAGGCAGCCTAGCTAAAATACAGAGAACCACTTCAAACACGCAGATAGGCCTCTGGACGTGGGGTGAAGAGCACACACTAATGCGCTTTTTTAGTGTGTGAGAAAGGAGGAAGCTTATTCTGGTGGTCCGGGCAACCCTGAGTGTGTCTTAAATATAACTGGGTTTATAAAATAAAACAGATCCCAAAGGAGATCAGGGGGAAGGAAGAAACAAAATAAAGTCAATCCTGTAGAAAGCCAGCAGGCTCAGTAACATGCACCTTGGCATAGATTCTGCAATCTGTGGAACTGTACTGTAGGGGTGGAACAAGTATTACTTCTCAGTTGGTGTTTAGAGAGCACCATTTAACACGTTAGTCCAAAATCTCCCATAGTTGTTCAACTGGCTTGAGATCTGGTGACTTTCTTACTCATGCAGACCATTCAGCGACCCCTCGTGAACCCTTGTGATGGGGGCATTGTCATCCTGGAAGGGACCACTCCCATCAGGACAGGAACGTTCTTTATAAGATACAGGTGATCAGTTAGAATGACTTGTTTTGCAGTGACATCTATAAGAGGACGAGTGTAACCAAATCATGCCCTTCACAGCATAATGGAACCACTGGACTCCCTTGCTGTAGGGGTCAAGCGTTCAGATCTGTACTGTTCTCTTGGTGTACACCACACAGGCACTCACCTACTTGGGGAGAATATAGTGTGACGACTCATCTGACCATGTCACCGTTTTTCACATCTCTGTAGATCTCTCAGATGGTCATTCATCTTTTGTAGTGATGTTTTTGCTGCAGCCCTACTATAATATAATGTAACATTTGTGAGAAAAGTGATTTGCTTTTGTCAAATTTGACATTCCGTTCCTTTTGTGTTCAACTTCTTCGGCAAGAGCATTTGTTCTGCTTTGTAATTGGTCACGCTGCTGTCTATGGTGTCATGTTTTCGACTGGTCAAAGACAAGGACACACGTGCAGGGATAATTCACGGATACTTCTTAAATTACGATCAAGCTGAAACACACAAAGGACGCAAACAGTTCCGCTTGGTACTTCACAAAGTCCGCGTGCACCGTGAACAGAGTCTCTTCCTTGTCTCAAGGCTTGATTTCTCCAGGATTCAGAGCACGAGCAAGGTACCTCTTCTGGGGCCATATTGTGGCTTTAACAAGACAGAAACAAACAAACAAACAAACAAACAGAGAACACGATGAGCAACCAGCCTGAAGACACGCGGGTGAATGGACAGCTCAGTCTAGGTCGACCTAAGTGAGACGAGAAACAGCTGAACATAATCACTATTGTGAGATGCCAAGCCATCCTGAAAAAAAGGGGGAAGCCCAGGCTCAGCATTCCAGCCTTTGAAATTGATGGCCAGGCGCACGGCACTCCTGAACCCGCTGTGACATCTGGAGGTCTGATTTTGGCTCGAGAGTGCATCAAGAAAGCTTAACACACATCAGTTCCTCTGCTTACTGGATGTACTACCACCTGCAATACTATTTTATTCAGCGCTTAAGAAGTTTCTGAGCTTCTACTCATTATTTTATAGAATTAATAATACATGCAAAAGTTGATGCTACTTTACCTCCAGTTCTTCTATAGCTGCACCCAGTTTGGCATCTTTAATTAGAGTAACTGTAATGTCAGTTTAAGGAGCAGAGTAGTGAAGAGACCCCAGCAGCTTCATCACTGGGCCTGTAGAGATGGTTACTTGGACAAAGTGTGGATTCGTTAACATGCAGTCGCAGTATAGTGGTGATGATGAAGTGTAACACCAACCACTCTGCACTTTTGCATATATTTTAATAAAATTGTTTTTGCCAGATAAGCCATTAAATGATTAAAGACTAAATTACTCAACTGTGCCCGGAGCTGCTTTTATCTCTGTGGGACTGCCCCCCACCCCCATTCTGGGGCATTTAAACAAGGTACAGCTTCCTCAGTTACATGTTTGATGCTGGAGAATTTAGTTGGCCCATGCTAGATTCTAATAAAGTGAGGGAGCTTTTATAAATGAACTGAACAAAAAGTCCAGAATGATACAGGGCAGACAAATCCCACCTTGTCAAGTCTCAGAAGAACAAAATGATTGGCATGTTTTACCCCACCCCCACTCACGTGGAAGGGCTGATACTGACAGACCCTGCCAGTCAGAGGTTAAAGTTTGCATCTCATTACAGCTAATCAACACAAACAGTCCCTGCAGGGATGATTTCATTCATTTCTTTAACTAAGCCTCACCAGGCTCTCAGACTGGAGGAGCCGAAAGTAAAATGATACTCTGCGGCTGAACTGTCCCGAGATTTCAACTAATACAAGACAGCAGAATGCACAGTTACTCTGACAACCCCATTCATCATTCATTCATTCATAATATCTGAATAATGAATGTGAAGACTTCTAACCAGATCATCAGTTACGGTGTCAAGTCTGATCTTCTTCTAGAAGATAATTTCTGCTTTAAAATGACCAAACCAATAAACAGTGGGTCCACCTAGTTTAACAACAATAGCAAAACTCCAGTAATAATAATAATGAGAGGAAAAAGAAGAAGAAGAAGGAGAAGGTAAAGAAACGAATAATACCAAACATTTAATAACAATAAAAAGAACAATCTGTAACAACAACATTATAGGAAAAATAATGTAACACTACTACTACTACTACTACTACAACTACTACTACTAATAATAATAATAAAGTGCATCTCGTTTTAATGCTGGAAGGAGGATGTGCAGATGATGAATCTCGTTCATGAGGAACCTTTTTCTTTCCTTGTTTTCAGACCTTCTTGTTGTTTTCCAGAGTAATGGCTCATTTTGGCCGCTTTTGTTGAGTTGCCTGTGTTTCGGGTGTGTTTGTTTTACTGCGGTTCTGGGGTGTATCCAGGTTCAGAGGGCGCGAGTGTGTGTGAAGGTATTAGTCGATAAAAGACAGATGAGTCAATGTAGTGGAAGAGCAGAAAAACAGAAGGCGTTCTTGAAGCTTTTATCCCAACTAGACCTGTGTTCACTGTGTGTGAATGACTTTAATGGAGAAAGATAAGAGCTGTTCTAAAAGCAGGAAAGCTCAAAGAGAATTGATCCTTTACCTTTAAAACGACCGCCAGCGAGGAATCATGAAAAGTGTACAAATCGTAGGGAATGATAAAAAGTTACTATTATGAATAATGAATAAAACATAATGATCAGCTGTGTCTTGATCATCCAGTGATAAAGTGACTCCCTTGAAGGCAAAATGAATGGGATCTGATGAGCCATTCTCCTTCCACACCGTGGCACAGTTCGAGAGAAGAGCAACATCAGGGAGGGTCTCCGAACTAGGGGAGTGTTTTGAGGACACTGGAGTTCACTGAACTCATCCTAGTTTAGTCAAACTCACATTTTTTAAGGTTGCATCTCACAACTGTACCAGGCAGTTCCTCTCCTTGGCTTCCCACTTATGTATGGCTGTGGCATCACCAGGGTTCTTAGTTAATTTAGTTAGTAAATAAGTTTGTAACTTTTGTAGTTAATGGACTCAGTAATAAAATAAGAGAATTTAAAACAGGTTCTATTGTGTTAATTTACTATTAGAAGTGCTTCTTAATAATTTTAAGTGAGTCTAGTTTAAACACCATTTTTCAAAAGTTTTTCCATTTCTGAGTCCATGTTTAATGCATAAACTTTAAAAAGTAATATATGACCATACATGCATACGTGTGTTGGCATAAAAATGGCACCCCAAAAATTACTTCATAACAAGCAGTCTCATTTTATGTATTCATTTATAGTGGTATCTTGTAAATGATATGATAAACTGTAGTTAATATGTACAGGGATGACCGATGAGGCAAAAAGGAAACTTGATTTGTTTGCTGCCTTTAAAATCTTGAGTTTGCTGAACTTCCAACATTAAGTTAAGGGTGCAACAACCATGGAGTTACATTCTCTTAACATGTTTGAAGGTCAATAAAAGGGAAATTTTTACAGCAGTCAGGTTAACTGTTTATAGTTTAAAATGGGGCACCCTATAACAATTTAACTGAATATAATTAGATTTTTTAATTAGATTTTCATTGTAATACAAGATGCACAGAGAATTCCTCTAATTTATCTGAAAAGCAGTTCTGGATAAGTTCCCTTAAATGTGTTATTCAATGAAAGTGACAAATTAATAATAGTTATGTGCTGTTAGGACATTTTTGTATTCAGAAAATGACTTGTTTTTGTGGGAAAATGACATTTGTGTCCTGACGCTGTGCACTTTGCTCCTGCATTAAGATTCAGAGAGATTTATTCGTCACATGAATAACTGCACATGTACAACAACAGCGCGATGACAATGACTATTAAACAAACAGTCATAATGAAAGGTCTCGGTAAGCCGCTATTTGAGATGCCTCTGAAGTGTCAAAGCATAGTGATTCAACATAATGGCCTGCTTGCATAATTACAAAAACATGAAAAACACAAAAGCAGCAAAGCTCTAAAGACGTTTGTGAATCTGACCCGTCAACTCAGAGGCTGCAGCACTTTGAGAGCAATGGTACAGAAATGAGCCAAGTGACAGCCACAGGAGGATTTGGGTTGGGTGTGTGTGGTGTGTCTGTGTGTGTCTGTGTCTGTGTGTGTGTATGTGTGTGTGAACAGTGAGGGGTCAGATTTCAGGACCTCTATGGGATGTTTAGGGTTTATATCTTAGATGAAACATTTTTCATTAGCACTCATATTGGCGAGGTTAAGAGGGCCCACATTAACGCACGCAGCTGCTCTCCTGAGGGCTGTGGGTGATCAAGCTGTCTGGAGCCAATTAAACACCACATACTTTATGAAAGACCTGTGTCCCCCTTCAAACACGGCCTGGCACATTTAGCATGCTGCACCGCATCCCACTGTCGCCTCCCGTTCTGTGTCTGGACTGCTGTCAAGCATGGCTGGTGATGCACTAAATCCAGCTCAAATCAAGACATCCTGCAATCAAAACCATGTCCTCGACTCACAAACGCTGCGTTCACTTGAACAAAGAGCATAAATAAAGGTTAATTCAGGGTTAAAATGACTCAGAACGATACAGACTCAGACGATACAGAACGACTCTTCAAGGAAAATAATCGCTTTTGGTAAAGAGCCTCCATAAACGGTTCTTAAAAGAAACATTCCTGTCAATGTGTGAGTGTGAGAACCTTTTAAAGCGTAGAGAACCAACATATAATGTAAAGGTTCTATACCAGTTAAAGACCCTGGATCTCCAAGTTTGGATATGTGGATGTATACATTTGCCTTCAAATATACTACAAGTCCATGCATCCTAATACTCAGATGTCTATAGATGTCCTGTCAGTTGTTGCTATAAAAGTTTATAAGTCTACAAAAACTCTTTCAAGTGTTTCATTAAAGCGTGGTATAAGAGATTAGAGGAGGAAAAAAGTACACCAGAAAGTGCGTCTATATACAAAAGTACCTGTTTACCAGTTCTGGCGTTTCACTTCAGAATCAGAATCAGAAAACTGTATTGATCCCGGAGGAAAGTGCTTATGTTATGACAGTACAGACTCACAGACATAAAGACAAGAACAATATAAAATACAGCATAAATTCAAAATACAACTCTCTAGAAATCCTCAGAAAATGCTTAATACTTTATACACTATACTACTTATATACACAAAATGCTTTGGTCAGTAAGAGAGATGGATATTAATATGATAGATAAATAAATTACTGCAGAAGTTGTTCACTAGTAACAGAAATAGTGGTTCGGAGTCTGTTATTGCAATGTAATAGTGACATAAGTATTGATGTTGCACATGATAAGACACAAAAACACACTTCACACACTTCTTAGTGAGGACAAACTTATCACAGAAATTACACATGAAAGATCGATTTTACAATTCCACCCCAAAGGTCTGGCTCAGTCCACAGAGGAAGAAGAAGAGGCATCATATAAAAACACCACATGGGAAATAACATAAAACCCTGGCAAATAAGGATAAAATGAAAAAGGTCATTCTACACCAACTCACCCGGTCCAGGGAGGTCCGGTCACGGGCTTCCCATGAAAATCCAAGGGAAAGCTTCTAGGGCAAATTGCGCTCCACATTGGGTTTATTTATTATTATCAAGTATAGTTCTATTCTTCATAGTTATGTTTGTACTCATCAGATTGTAAATTGCATCTTAATGTCGACGTCCCTGGCGTATGTGACGGTCACCTCGCTCCCGGCACGTCCGTCCCGGTCCCTGTCCCCTGCATTCTAGTGTTCCCTCCTGTTCTCCCGCTGTTTTCTCTCCGTCCCGTATTTATGTCCAGTTTGTGTTTGTTCCCTTGTTCCCTACCTAGTGTGTCTATCCTGTTTGTATCGCGCCCCTCTTATTAGTTCCACCTGTCCCTCGTTTCCCGTGTCTCCACCTGCGTCTCGTTTTCCCCTC
>JBBPCX010069084.1:0-11649 GCA_037974365.1 Hydrocynus forskahlii
GTAAAGCTGCTTTGTGACAACCTGGTTGTAAAAAGCGCTATATAAATAAAACTGAATTGAATTGAATTGAACCTCTGTATGCTGTAACACTGCAACGCCAGCAGTGACTTGAGACTTGACTTGGACTTGGGTGTTGTGACTCGTGAGTCATAACTTGTAAACAATGTTCATTTCATGGAATTATTTATTTATATCTCGCAGGCTTTCTAACGACCCCTCGTTTGCCATAATCCGGAGTTATTAGCTGAAAACTGTTCATCTCGCCCCGGTGTCCCATTACTTTTGTCCAAGGTGAACGGTTTTCGGCTAATAACTCCGGATCGCCGGGGGGTTATTGTGTTAAACGAGGGGTCGTTGGAAAGATGTCACCGAGCCTTATCTAACTGTGAAGTTTCATATTTAGAGTGCAAGATATATTTTTCATATTTAACATTTAGATTTAAGATCAATTAAGGCAAATCCTCCATGTTGGTCAGGGGATATCACAGCACGCAGTCTAGCCCCCTTCTAAGTAACAGCCAACTGTAATCATGGGGCGTGGCCAATTAGCATATCTTCTAAACATTTAGGGCTCAACATTTAGAGCTCGAAAAGCCCACATTTAGAGTTGCCTTGTAAAAGTGCAATATTTAGATTTAGAATGCAACATTTAGGTTTATTTTAACACATTTAGCCTTAAATGTGTTAAATTGTGTGAAAATTGCGCTAAATTCTGAAAAAAGGACACCTCTAAATTTGCTAAGCTGTTTTTACAAATGGCACCCCATAGACTAAAGACTTGAGACTTGACTTGGACTTGAGCACAAAGACTTGAGACTTGAGTTGGACTTGGTAAAAATGACTTGTGTACATCTCTGGGGAGAATGGATGGAGACGGAGACGGCGACCCTTCATGCCCGCATCCATGGCCATATTTAGAGTCGATGTTTAAGTTTACGGAAAAGATAAAAAATTTGTATCGTTTTAAGTGTGTGCCATGTTTGCCTAAAACAAACTATATTACAGCATACAAAAACCCGCCGTCTAACATTCTATCTTATTCCTTATGCTACATCTTCTACAAGCAAGTTAGATGCATTAAGTATTGTAAGTGTGGTGGAAATAAATCAACAATGCAGTGAAATATGTACTTTTAATACCTAAGTATTTTTGGGAGCAAGTACTTCAGTACTTTGACTTAAGTGAAATTTGACTGTATGACTTTCAGTTGTATTGGAGTAACATTTGACTAGTGGTATCTGTGCTTTCACTTAAGTAATGAAGTTAGGTACTTTGTCTGCTTCTGCTGGCAGAATGGAAACCCCACTGTGAATCGCCACCGTAACATGGTGGCACAGGCACAGGCCATGGAAAGGTTCTGGCCTCATAAAAAGGTTCTGGCAAATTGTCCAGTGGATCAGGAAGGAAAAGCATTTCTCTGTCAGGGTTTGGGTACCTCAGTGATCCTAGGAGCTATGTTGTTAGGGGCAATTGCCACTGGTAGGGAGAGGTCAGACCCCTATGGATGAAGCACAAAGGTTCGCACTACCCTTGTCCAGACTAGGGATACCAGGGCCCCACCCTGGAGTCAGGCCTGGGAGAGGTACTCATGGGGGAGGGGCTCATGGGGGAGGGGCTCATGGGCAAGCACGAAAGAACAACCGGAAGAGGCGCTGCAAGGGTCCTGGAGGAAAGTTGTTTCGTTTTTACAATGTACTGTGTATATGGTAGAAATGACAATAAAAACCTACTTGACTTGACTTGACTTGAAGGGTCTGGTGCGTTGTAGATCAGGTGGTGGCCAAAAGTGGAAGCTTGAGGTTGAGAGAATACTGGCTAGATATAGTCGGGCTCATCTCAACGCAAAGCATGTGTTCTGAAACCAACATCCTCGAGAGGGGTTGGATGCTCTTCTTTTTTGGAGTTGCCATGGGTGAGTGGTGCTTGGCTATTGGGACACCCCAGTCCAGTGCATTAACATCAAGCTTTACCACAGTGATGAGAAGGTAATTTCATTGTGCCTCCAGGTTGTGGAAAGTTCTCTGACTGTCACCTGGGCCATGTGGCCACAGGTCGGTTCTGTAGACGTGTCGTCTGATCTGCTGCCATATGTCTCAGGTGAAGCGAAGGGCAGAGCTGACAACTACTCGCCACCTGGTAATGAGTTGGATCAGGTGGCAGAGGAGAAAGCCGGACAGAACTGGCCGGTGCAAGTGTGTAGGGAAGGTTTGCTGGGAGCATCTGGCAGAGGCCCCTGTTCACTAGATTTTTTACTCAAACCTCCAGCAGAACACCAACTGCATGCTGGGGGAGGAGGGGGACATTGAGTCCTTGTTCTGTTCCTCCATTGTGGAGATGGCAGTGCAGAGCTGTGGCTGCAAGGTGGTTGGTGCCAGTCAAACTTGCTGGTGGAAACCAGAGGTGAAGGGAGCCCTCAAGCTGAAGAAGGAGGCCTACCAGACATGGCTTGTAGGTCCCCGGAGGCAACTGATGGGTAGCCAAGTGGAATGCGGGTCTGGCATTGGCAAAAACTTGGGTATGGGAAGAGATTGGTGAGGCCATGGACAGTGACTTTTGGTCTGCCTCAAAAAGGTTCTGTCAAACTGTCCAGTGGATCAGGAAAGAAAAGCATTTCTCCATTCCGACTGTTTACAGGAGGGACAGGGCTCTGTTGACCTTGACTGGGGACAACATCCAGTGGTGGAGGGAATACTCTGAGGATCTCCTCAATCCTGCCTCTGTGATGTATGATAAGGGCACAGAGCCTGATGAAGCTGGGGTGGACTTGCCCATCACAAGGGCTGAGATTGCAAAGGTGGTTAAACATTTCCTTGGTGACCAGGCCCTGGGGGTGGATGGGTTTGGCCCTGTACACCTGAAGGCTCAGGATGTTATTGGGCTGTCTTGGCTTTACCCTCGCAAGGGTGCTGGAGGGTGCATGGGAGTTTGCTGGTCTACATGTGTTTCGTGGACCTGAAGAAGGCCTGCGACCAAGTCCCTTGCTGTGCTCTGTGGGGAATGCTTCGGGAGTATGGGGTTCGGGGCTCTCAATTGAGGGACTCTGCCAGGGCTGCCCTTTGTCACTAGTCCTGTTTATAAAATTTGTGTACAGGATATCTAGGTGCAGCCATGGGGTGGAAGGTGTCCGGTTGGGTGGACTCAGGATCATATCACTGTTTTTTGCGCACAGTGTGGTCCTGTTGGTTTCATCAACAGGTGATTTCAACTTTAGGTCAGGGGGTAGTTTCTGCCCCAAGAGGATGAGTTCAAGTATCTTGGGGTCTTGTTCATGAGTGAGGGTAGAGGGGATCGGGAGTTGGAAAGGCGGATCAGGGCAGCATCTGCAGTGCTGTGGATGCTTAATGGTCTGTTGCCTTTTGGCTCAACTCTCAATGTACTGGTCCATCTACATCCCCATCCTCACATATGCTCACAAGCTGTGGGTTGTGACCAAATGAATGAAAATGAGTTTTTTCCGCAGCATGGCTGGGTTTTCCTTTGGAGATAGGATGAGAAGCATGGTCATTCAGGAGGGACTCAAAGTAGTGCTGCTGACCCTCCACATTGAAAGGAGCCAGCTGAGGTAGTTCAGGCACATTGTGAGGATGCCCATTGGATGCCTCCTGGGGGAGGTTTTCCGGGCATGCCCCACTAAGAGGAAAAAAATCCTTTCACTGAAGGATTTTTTCCGCGTATCACCGCAGCACCAACTATGCAGAACACTTGGCAGGCTAAAAATGATGAAGGATGTGATTCTCTGAGTGGCCTTCCTTCTGGAAGGTGCGGAAGGTTCTGAGTCTACTCAGTTTATCAGCCGCATGCTTTGTGACATTCTCCGTCTTGATGTGGATCCGGTAATTGACAGAGCACGTCGAACATCACGCCTGAAACCAAAAGCGGGTGAAGTCCTGCGTCCATTTGTTGTCAGGGCGCATTACTATCAGGACTGGTATTCTAAAAAAAATCCAGTGAACTGGGCACATCTCTGACCTACAACGGGAGGAGAGTCCATATTTATCAAGCGCTGTCCATGGCTCTGTTGAAGAAATGCGCTGCTTTCGCTGGGGTCAGGCTTCTACTACAAGACAACCCAGCTTTTAACGAGTATGGCTTTTTTTACAATGGCCAGCTGAGGATAGCCCTTCAGAATGATAAACAGCACAGATTCGACAACCCAGCAGCCGCGGAAGCTTTTGTTCAATTACACTTCTCCCTCTCAGCTGAACCCAACACTTAGGTTGACAAGTATTCACATTGTAGTTACGTTCCCCTTTGGACTTTAATTTGAGTTTTCATCCCAGAGATCGGTTCTATTTTATGTAATAAGTTTATTTCTTCGTCTACTACTAACGTAGCTGTCCACTATTTGTACTGATTAGCTATGTTTATGAAGCTTATCGATTATTTGCCATAGTTAACGTGTGATTAATCGTAAGTCTGTCCTAAACATACTGTTTGTAATACTCTTATCAACATAGAAGTAGACAAATAGGTTTGCTTTGTGCAGATAGTGTCAACAAAATTTTTTCCAAAAATAATCTTACACACATACATATATACATACATATATATTAGGGCATTAACAGTAAAGTTGACTAGTCGTGTGTTTTTTTTCCTCTCTCTGTGAGTGCGCTTGTGTACGCAATGCAATCTCTGCCGCTGATTGGCTTACGCTGACACGCAGTACTCTCTGTGTGCAAAATTCTGTATCAGAGCTGATTGAGCTGAGAAATAAAAAGATGTTTTCATTTGGATGAAAGTGTGTTTTCTTGCTCTGTCTCATGTTTGCCGCAATATTAAATAGCTCAACGATTGCATTACTTCGATGAAAGCACCGAACATTCAAAATAAAAGGATTTTTAAAAACCTGCGTTAATGCGTGATTGCCAGCGTTAAGTAAATAATGCGTTAACACAACAATAATAATGCACAAACTTTCCCAGCCCTAATATATACACAAGTGCAATTTTTATTTCACCCCAGTAAGTGCAGTACTACTCTAATGCCTTGACTTGTTAATTGTGTGTAATTGTTGTCTGTGCGCAACTTCATGACTGGTGTATTATCTATTCTATTGTCTGTACTATGTTTACTGTCTGCACTGTTTACTGTCTGCACTGTTTACTGTCTGCACTATGTTTACTGTCTGTACTTGTTTGCACCTTTAGCCCCTACAGTTCCATTGTATGAGTAGCATCCTGCTTCAGTACAAGCATCTTACTTAAATTTTTCAGGGAATGACCCGGGAGGGGAGTGTCAATAATAAAGTAGGACTATATGCAGATGATTTGCCACTTTTTGTTTCTGAGCCATCTATTTCAAAACCACACATTTTGACTGTACTGGATGGTTTTGGGAAAATTTCTGGTTATTAGCTAAACTTGGATAAAAGTGAAGTTTTCCCAGTAAATGAGGCTGCACGTTCCTATCCACTGTCATCTTTGCCATTTAAAGTGGTTAATAGTGGTTTTACATATCTAGGAGATTAATTTCTAACACGTATTAGAGACTATCTTCAGAGTTGGTCTCTTCTACCTACTGTATATCTTTAGCTAGTCTAATTAATTCAGTTAAAATGAATATCCTTCCCAAACTTCTTTATCTTTTTCAGTGCATTCCTATTTTTATTCCCAAGTCTTCCTTTTATACAACTGATAGCTTGGTTTTGGAATAAGAAAGTTCCACACTTATGTAAAGAGGTGTTGCAGAAGTCTAAATCACTTGGTGGAATGGCATTGCCTAATTTTTATTTTATTATTGGGCAGCTAATTTGCGGTCAGTTCTCTACTGGTTACAGGTTGATTCTGCTACACTATATTGCCAAAAGTATTCGCTCACCTGCCTTTACACACATATGAACTTAAGTGACATCCCATTCTTAATCCATAGGGTTTAATATGACGTCGGCCCACCCTTTGCAGCTGTAACAGCTTCAACACTTCTGGGCAAGCTCTCCACAAGGTTTTGGAGTGTGTTTATAGGAATTTTTGACCATTCTTCAGAAGAACATTTGAGATGTTGGACAAGAAGGCCTGGCTCACAGTCTCCACTCTAATTCATCCCAAAGGTGTTCTATCGGGTTGAAGTCAGGACTCTTTGCAGGCCAGTCAAGTTCTTCCACACCAAACTCGCTCATCCATGTCTTTACGGACCTTTCTTTGTGCACTGGTGCACAGTCTTGTTGGAACAGGATGAGGAAATCCCCAAACTATTTCCACAAATTTGGGAGCATGAAATGTCCAAAATCTCTTGGTATGCTGAAGCATTCAGAGTTCCTTTCACTGGAACTAAGAGACCAAGCCCAGCTCCTGAAAAACAACCCCACACCACAATCCCCCTCCACGAAACTTTACACTTGGCACAATACAGTCAGACAAGTACCGTTTTCCTGGCAACCGCCAAACCCAGATACGTCCATCAGATTGCCAGATGGAGAAGCGTGGTTCATCACTCCAGTTAGGAGTTAGGTGAGGATCTCACTTTGCGGGATTCTATTCTTGAATGTGTGCATTCCTCCGCTACATGTGCTAGGCACGGTGTTATTCAGTGTAAACTTTTACACAGAGTCTACTGAACTAAATAGATTAGCTTGTGTATATCCAAATATTGACCCTGTGTGTGATAGATGTCGAAAAAACCATGGCACACTGATCCATATTTTTGGCCATGTCCATCTCTGCACTCTGGACCTCTGTATTCGCTACGCTCTCTGACGTTTAGCAAATAATCCTCGAGCCGCGTCCTTTTGCAGCTGTATTTGGAGTTCTACCAGACTGTATTCAACTGTCCAAATTCAAATCAGATTTTGTAGTCTTTCTTTGTTTAGTTACTCTGTGTCTAAATCTGATTCATTGGAAGAAATCACACCCACCTTCTCATACACAGTGGATAGGGGATATGTAGATGTTTTCTAAGCTGGAAAAGATGTGTTACTTTGTTAAAGGGTGTTTGCCCACTTCTATAGATTATGGCAGCCCCTTTTTTGTCATATTGAATCCTCCACTTTAGAACCCCCAGAGTCTCTCTTGTAAGCAGAATACTTGGGTAATGTGTAGACTTATACTACTCTGAGGACTCTTCCCATGTAACACCAACCCAGGCTTCCTAATATCTTTGAATGACAGTGCCTTTGAGTTGTCTGCACCTAAAAAAAGATTATATACACATTTTAAAAGCAAGAGAGAAACTTTAGATTATTTGGGGCTTATTTTTTTCTCTCTTCTCCTCTCTTGTAACTAATTAGTTCAGTACTTTATTAAATCCTTACATCTAACTCATGCCCCCGGCCCCCATGACCTTAAACACCCTACACAAATGTCTAAAGACATCACTCCCCATTTCTTCCCTTGTTTTGAAATGTAAAAGAACTTAATTGTGAGTTAGGTGTATGTTCATTTTTTGTAGTAGCCTGGACAATGGTAGAGTATGATGGGGATTGTTTTATATCAATTATTTGTCAGCTATTGCTCTCTCGTGTATTTCTTGTGTACATAAAATGGAAATAAATATACACTGAAACAAAAAAGAAAAACAAATGAAACAATTAATAAAAGCATTAATAAATGATTATTATTTATTAACCATTTATTTATTTCATCATATATCTACTTATAGACGTATTTGTTTCTGTGCTTCTTCTTTCTTTTTATACACATATGAGTAAGATGAAACCTTCTCTGTTGGTTAGTTGCAGAGAAGGTAGTGTGATTTATTATTATTGCCTTATTCTTGAATCACATGAAACTCCAGGCAAAGGAAATACCACTTCATGTCTAGTGACTGCTACTGATGGCAGAGGCTAACATAGGTAGTAATGTCACAGTATGCCAGCAAATTATGTAATGTACACATTTTTTAATAGAGCGTTTATTCTATGTGTATTGAGAATATATTATATTGGCCTAAGAAGTCACCTAATAAGTCAACTATTTACACCAAGTTTAATTTTGGGCAAAAATAAACTGTCAATATTTTTGCAACTGCGTGGCATTAGCTACCTGGCTATCTAAATATAGTGGAACACTATTATATTTACAATACATAAAAAAACACTTATTAACATAAAACATATATCTGGAATGTATGTGATGTTTATGTTATGCATAAAGTTTTATTTTATGTCTGTTAAAACAGTAAAGGCTACTTTGTTTGGGAATGTAGTCAGTATGAGCAGTGGCTTTCAGCTTGTGTAGCTAGCTACGTAAAACTATAAACAAAGAAAATCAAAGGCACTCATAGCGGTTAAAGACTATTACTAAATTAATTTTACTAAAATTGCTGTCGCATAGAAAACCTAGAAAGCTGTTCTGTGTTAACTAGCTGCTGCTTTATGTTAAAATTAATTAAAGCTACCATATTTGGGAATATAGGTATTGTCCAGTTAGCATTGTTAGGTAAGTAGAAATGAAGTTTTAGATTCACACCACTCACTAAAGTCCTGTTTTGTTTTTCAACCATTAATATTACAAAAACGGCTGGTATGTGTGAGACACAGAAAACTATCTTCTTAACCAGTTGGTAAAAAGCTGCCATGTTTGGAAATATAGTTACTGTTAGCAAGCGCTTTTTGTTAGCCATTATCTATCAAAATATCACCTATTGGTGAAAGGGGGTTATGTACAAAGTATTAACAAGAGAGGGTGTCAGTAATTGTGGCACAAACAATTTCATGTAAAATATATTTCTTAAAGTGGGTTCTTTCCCAACTCTATAAATCTACTCAAATTACATTTTTTTCTCCTTTATTTGTTGTGATTTTATATTATTTACAAAAAAGGCTTTATATCTTTATCAGGAGTGCCAGTAATTGTGGAGGGCACAGTATTTTAATGATTAATATTGCAAAATGCTTCATGTTAGTCAGCTGCAACAGTAGTAAACAAGGCGACTACACACACAAATTCGCGGGGTCACGGAGAAGACACAGATGGCCGGTAATTTGCCCAGTTGTAGCATGGTGGAAGAGTCCAGTCGCGGAGAGACACGAGAGAGCTGGTAAACCATGCAAGTTAGTCTGAGAACGCTCCAAAAGCGGAGTGAAGATTCCCACCAGGAACCAACGTTCTCACAGGTGAACTGGAGTCAGAGTTTCTTGAAGGCTTGAGTGGCTTGGGTGGAAAGAATGAAGGGTCCGGTAGAAGGTTTGGTGAGGGCAGTAAGAGGTGCTGTAGTTGAACTGAAGCCCCGGATAAATCGCCAATAGAAGTTGACGAACCCCAGAAAACGTTGCAGCTGTTTCAGTGTCGAGGGTAGGGGCCAAGAACGCACAGCCTCCAGCTTCTGGGGATCCATGGCCACACCCTGAGAGGAGATGATGAAGCCTTGGATGGTGGTGTGCTGGTGGAAAGCACATTTCTCCAGCTTGCAGAAGAAATGGTGGGCCAGCAACATCTTGAGGACTGCCCTGACATGCTGGGTGTGCTCCTCTTTGGTCTGTGAATAGATCAGGATGTCATCGAGGTAGGCAAAACACCATCTACCCAGTATGTCACAGAGGACATCATATATGAATTGTTGAAATGCAGTCGGACTATTACGAATACCCAATGGCATTGCCAGGGTTTCATAGTAGCCAGTGGGGGTTATGAAGGACCAGTCTGTAAGCGCTTCGCAGGTCCAGTTTGGAGAAGATTGTGGCACCAGAGCGGGCGTCCAGGGCGGTGTTGGTGAGAGGGAGCGGAAGATGGTTTTTCACTGTGATGTAACTGAGCCCCCAATAGTCGACACATGGACCAAGGCCCCCATCTTTCTTCTTAACAAAGAAGAACCCCGCGAAGGATGAAGGCCGGATGGTCCCCTGGCACAGCCCCTCAGAGATGTACTCTTCCATGGCCTTCTGTTTCCCCGCAGAGAGAGGGTGCAGACGGCCGCAGGGTGGTACTGCACCAGCCAAGAGGTCAATGGCCAGGTCGTAGGGACAGTGAGGAGGAAGGTGAATGGCCCGTTTTTTGCTGAAAACCCCTGCCAGGTCATGGTACAGGACGGGAATGGTCTTCAGGTCGACGTCAAGAGCCTCAGACTCCCCTGAGCACATCTCGGCCTTCACCTGGAGGCAGAGCTCCTGACAGGTTGGCCCCCACTGAAGAATCTTGTGACGGGTCCATGAACTGTTCACTGACGTTCATGGTGATGATTTGGGTGTGACGAGTGATGGGACTGTTGGACAGGGGCCAATCGTCAATGGCAGTGATGTTAACAGGCCAAGATAACACCTCAATGTTTATCCCCAACTGGACAGCATAAGCCTGATTGATAAAGTTCCAAGCTGCCCCCGAATCAACGAAAGCAGTGGTTACGATCCATTGGTGGCCCAGAGGGAGACTTACCTGTATTATGAGGCGGGAAATGGTCGGTAGGCAGGAGGTGGCAGCCAGCGGACCAGGTGAGTTCCTTCCCCTATTCACCTGGTCTGACCGTTTCCCGGACAGAGAGGGCAGATGGCATGGTGGTGATCGGGAGAAGCGCAATAGGCACAGAGGCCTTCGCAATAACTATGTTCCTTCTCCGCCGCTGACAGGATGGTGCGCCCTAACTGCATGGGTTCCCCAGCTCCAGTGAAGTGGGCCTGTGAGGCGAGTGGAGGTTGGGAGGCTGCAGGAGAAGCAGTAGAAGCGCAGAGAGCTGGAGATGATTCAAAGAATCAAGCGGAGTGAAGACTGGAGATGATTCAAAGAATCAAGCGGAGTGAAGATTCCCATCTGGGAACCAACATTCTCACACGCACACAGAAGGGTATATAAAGAAAGAGTACTCACGGTACCGAGAGAGATTGAGGTTGAAGGTGATGAGAGCTCTGGGCATGAGACCCAAATGTCTGTGTGCAGAGACATACCTGTTTCCTGTTTATACACTCTGAGACGAAATCATTTCCAGTGCCTAGTGACGTCACGTGATCTGGTGCGTGTGACACAAATAAACCAACATCTTAGTATTGTTTTAAGCTAAATCAGTGCTTCAGCTAGCTTGAGAAGTGAATGTGAAAATGAGCATTCTGTCAGACATGAACACACCACAGCACACAGTGTGAACAGCACAAAATTCTTACTTTGCATTTAACCAGCAGTGTGTGGGGACGGTCTCTTGCTCAAGGGAACCTCAGAAGTGCCACTAGCAGTCTTGGGATTTGAACCAATGACTTCCGGATTGCAGGGGCAACTCCCTAATCACTAAGCCACCAGAATGCACAAAAGCTGAAATGTGACTACTTTAACTGATATAGTGTGATATAGTACTTGAGCAGTACCAGCAACTAAAACATGAACTCTTGAGCCACTCAAGACGGAAACAAACCCATGTCAAAATAAGAATCCTTAAAAAATAAACCCAATACAATAGCGGCCTCTACCAGCCACTGGCTGAGACATAACACTTTTACTGTTTGCCATCATTTTTAGTGTTAAAACTATACTAATGTTTAGGACTTTTAACACTAGTGAATGACAAAAAATAAATTTGACTACCATGTGATGATTTAAAGGCTGTCTCTTGTGGTTGTGTCCGACTTATTTAAAGTGTATTTTATTTTCATAAAGTTCTCATCTTTTATTTTTAGCGTTAGGAATGAAAAACATATTGACTCCATGAATAGCTGTGTTATGTGTAACGGTCACCTCGCCCTCGTCCCGTCTGTCCCGGTCCCTGTCTCCTGTGTATTAGTTTTCCCTTCTGTTC
>JBBPCX010069085.1:0-11648 GCA_037974365.1 Hydrocynus forskahlii
TCACTCTCTCTCTCTCTCTCTCTCCCTCTCCTTCTCCCTCTCTCTCTCTCCCTCTCTCTCTCTCTCTCTCTCTCTCTCTCTCTCTCATTTGTTGTCTGTGCTGTAAATTGCTGTGTGATATTCTTTCTTTTCTCCTGCAGTTCCAGCAGACGTCTGAGCATGCTCTGTTCTCCTGCTCCGTGGTGGACGTGTTCACACAGCTCAATCAGAGCTTTGAGATCATAAAGAAACTGGAGTGTCCCGACCCCAAGGTCATGGCCCACTACAGCCGCCGCTTCGCCAAGGTACAGCCAGTACACTATTTGGGGAAAGAGTTGGGGGAAATGTATTGGATCTATTTTTGGTAAATAAAATTGCAAACATCATTAGTGCACTTCAGGGGTGGGGAAATATATATTGTATATAGAGTAAATATAGAACTATATTTTTGTCTCGACTCTACGGACGACCCAAGAGAGGACACAATTAGGCACAGGAGGTCATGAAAGTCACAGACTGATCCTGGATCAGAACCTCCGCTTTAACTCAGTGTATTAATGAAATCTGATTTCAACAAATATAAATGGTGTAAATCGGTCTAAAACTTGTGTTTATTCTCCAACACACTCGTCATTTGCTGCCCTTTCGCTCACCGCACTGCCACTCGGCCGCTCTCTGGACCCCCTCCCTTGTGGGCGGAGACTATCCTGAAAGTTCTCCCGGATTCAAAGATCTTGTGTTTTCTTTTCTTTTGTTTCTAAGACCTAAAGTAAAATAAATTATTTTTTTCTTTTTTTTGTTAATTTATTGTTCTTTATGGGCATTTACATGTGTCATGTTTTTTAAATTACAATAACTTTGGTTTTATGTGACATAGGAACACCAAACATCAAGCATCAACACAAACCGAGGGAACTTCCATATAAGGAGCTGTTTTTCCATATGATTTTTAATTTCATTAGAAATAGATCTCTGTGTGATGACCATGTCCTGATATTAGAGCAAGCTGGCCCAATTCTGACCTCCACAAATGGCCTTGTTGGAGGAAAAAAAACATCGAGGAACATCAATAGGACTGAAATACTCAGCTGAAAACGAACAGATTCTTCTGTAATCAAATGAAAAGGCCTAATGCAGCTCTATCTGTCAAACTGAAGCTGCTCCTGGGACGGGCTTGGCTCTGCCGCTCTGCAGAAACGGGATGTTCCCTCAGGACTCTTTATCAGAAGTGCTGAGGCTTTAGCAGAGCAATTTCCAGACGTTTATAACAGATAGCGCAGCAGAAGCAGCGGGAGATTTGGGCTTTTGTTAGCCACTCGTTTGTGTAATTGCTGCCTCAGCACTCAGCTTTCAATCTATTTCACTCGTGCCTCCTGTTATGAAGTGATATTTTGATTTCCAGACTGATTTAAAAATATAAGATTGAGTTTTTTGGTCAATCTTTTATCATACCACTTCAAAGACTCAGCAGCATGTTTTCATATACAGTACTGTGCAAAAGTCTTATATTCAAAAACTATTTAGATGAGCAGTGTTTTTTTCACATAATTATAAAAAATTATATTTATGTGAAACCAACAAAACAAATTTTTATACTTTTAACTGATTTCTTGTTTGTTTGCATTTATTCTAATATTAATATTTCTCACACACTGAGAAAAATGTCTTTAAACATCTGCATATATATATATAATTCCTTAAGATTTTGCAATTTATGTTTTCACCGTATAGAGATTTACATTGTCTGTGTAATGCAGCCCTACCTTTTCTTTTTTTTTGCCTCTTTAGACCATTGCCAAAGTGCTCCTGCAGTACAGCGCCATCCTGAAAAACCTCTTCCCCTCCTATTGCGACAAAGAGAAGATTGTAAGTCCTTCTTCTATAGGAAGATAGTTTTTTTTAGTTGATTTGAAAACAGGTTTGCACATACACTCAAGCAAAGTCCTGTATACATATAGTGTTTTGTCTTGAGCCACCCCTCATTAAAGGAAAAAGGAGTTCCAACCACTCGGCATTCAGCACCACCAGTATACGGATCACTGCCTGATCATCTGGAATCATCTACACCTGTTTCTTCACTGGTTCAGGACTTCAGTTAGATGTTCTTTGTCCTCCTTGAATGATTCATGTGTAGGTCACACTAGCCCCGTTTACATGGACACAATTTTTTTACTTTTAATTGGATTAATTACAGAAACCGATTAAAAACGTCATGTAAACACGTGAAGTCATGCACGTCATGCAAACACGCAATGGAGGATAAACAAGGTGAAAGGAAGCCTCAGCGGTTCAGACAGAGCATTTTCTCTTTTTCTGTTCAAGAAACGTAGCCTAGGTCTACCTCAGCACTTGTCAAAACAATGTATGATCGGATTAAATAGCTGAAACATGTAAACGTGGAACAAACGCAGATTTCTTTATTTGATGCCCATGTAAACAGTTCGGTAGGGTTCTTTTAATCTGATTAAATTCAGTCGAATTGAAAAACACTGCCCATGTAAACACAGCTACTGTTTCTTAACAAACAAAAAACTCTGAAACTGGTCAGGTTCAGGGACTGGAATAAAAAGTCTTTGACAGTGCTTCAGGAAGCCTGGAGAACTGTTAAAGGCTACAGTAAAAATACAAGAAAGCTTGACAATCTGGAAGCAAAATATGAAGAAATGAGGGGTGGCTCAAGACTTTTTCCCAGGACTGCATGTCTACATAAAAGCATTGTTATACACAAAGTTAAATAATAAATTCAAAAGCTGTGTATTCCGCACTTTGATTTTGCAAGTGCTGCTATGTGAACAAAAGTGCAATAACATTTGGTTTGCAAACACTTTAAACAAAGAAGGAGCTTTTTAACAGCGGTGTTACACAGCTGCAGGTCAGATATTATTTGTAGATCTCAACTTAAACATTAATGTAGTCAAATCAAATATAAAATCAAAGCTATTTGCCCCTGCCAGGGCATTCACGTTTTATGTAGTTCACCGGGCTGCAGACCAGTAGCTATAGGTCCATGAGTCATTTTGTACCGCACAGAAAGACAAAATAAAAATGTTTTATTTATTCTCAGAGTCTGAAAGATCTTTTACTTTGAAAAAACGCTCGTACCTGATACGGTACATCAACAATTTAGCCTACAAGTTAGCAAAAATTAGTAAAAAACAAACAGACTTTGTATCTATACCGGTCAGTGAAAATATTGTTTTACATGAAACTGGTCCATGGCGCAAAAAAGATTGGTAGCCGCTGATCTAGTTTATTATAGAAAAACGAGATACCCTCAGTGTCTAGACCATGGGGTTTGGAACCATTATATCATCTGCAAAGGGGGACCAACTCCATATGAAAGTCTATGTATCTGAATGCAGTGTCATTAAAGTCCCTGTTGGTGTAATTGTCAGGTGTCCCATTACTTTTGTCTATATAATATGGACGCAAAAACCAGCCGAGACGTAGAGCTGTGTGCTGCACACACCCACGAGTGTCAGGTCCTGTCTGTTTCCAGGCAGGACTGGCAGGCACACACGCACCAGTCATATTCAAAGTGATCCATCTTTATTCTTAAGCAAACTCAAAACAAAAACTGGCTTGAGAGCCAGACTTAAGCATATAGACTACTGGCAAGAACTGGATACAAACAAAGAGATTGGACCACATGAACATAAAGAGCTGGGTTCACAAGAAAACAAAGTGCTGGGTTGTCCGACAACTAAAACATAACCTCTTAGAGCTTAAATACTCTAAAGACTCAAACCTCAAGCAATCAGAATACACAATCACTGAACTCAAACACAATACAGCTGACATGACAGACACAAACATAAACCGAGTTCAAAATAAAAGTCTTAACACAAAAACCTCAATCTACACAAAGAGCGACCCCTGTAGGCCGCTGTTGGGACCTGACAATGAGCCCAAAAATGCAATGAACTTTCAAAGTAAAAGAAGAAATAAAACCTGTGTTAACGCGCACTAAAATTATTTCGTCATTAAGTAAATATTATAGGCTATATATTAGTATGTGTTTGTATATATACTTGGGGATCATATTGCACGTCGGTTTGCTTACATATTGTGCAGAAGTACAGTTACATTTGGTGAGTTGGAAATTGCAGAGGACTAAGATTTTGTTTTCTATTGATGTCTCTTTCTTTTTACATCTTCCTTCGTTTACTCAACTCCAGCCATGTGTCCTGATGAATAATGTGCAGCAGCTGCGAGTTCAGCTGGAGAAGATGTTCGAGTCGATGGGAGCCAAACAGGTAGGATAACACAGCAAGAAGGACGAGCTTGTCCTGAGAGGAGAGAGAGAGAGAGAGAGGAATTCTTTAATTTTTAATGGATGGGCTGGTTTTCTCTCAGTGTGTGTAACTGGGGTTATTCTCAACTGGGCCAGTGGTACATGGGAGCTCAGTCTTTACTGGGCCCTGCATACAGATTCTGGGACACCTGTACACCCACAGCACACCCGGATATGTGTGTATTCCACTTTTATTTGTCATGCAGATCAAAAATAAGCCGTTTTTCAAAATCACAGAAAGAGTTCTTGGGAATCTGTGACTGTCTTATCTTAGCAGTATGTCTGGAAGCTGGATATAAGGTATGATTATTGCAAACTGGGAGACTAAGGTGAACAGTGAGTAAATTGGTACATTATGCACCGGGGGTCAAAGCAATATATGGGTGTGTATATGTATACACACACACACTCACACACACACATATATATATTAACCTGGATATAACAATAGACTACAGACAAATAACAGAAAGTAAAACCTTGAAAAATTTCGCAAAATTTAGCAAACAAAAGTTATGATACATAAAATTAAAATTGCAGATTGTATTATTGAATGTTTTCACTGTTCAGATATGAGACACTGCCTGGGGGTGATTTAGAATTTGTGTTCTGCTGAGCTCTGTTTCTCCCTTCCCTGAGCATTTAATGCGTCCATTGGGACAAATTTGCTATAACATTTGCATTTTTCTCCTCAGATTGCTGCAGAGGAGGCAAGGGTATGAACAGAGTGTGTTAACCTTACAGATCTTTTAAGGGGTGTAAAACTGCAAGCAAATGCATTGATTTTAGAATTTTTGAATCAATTATGATACGAAATAAGTTTGTGCTCAGTTTTTGTGGTCCAAATAAAAATCTCAGTCTTTGTTCAGAGGAAATACAAAAATGTGTGAATTCAGTATGATTTCAAAAGTAATTCAAAATCATATATTGATTCAAATCCAGTCATGTAGCACTGAATCACTTTGTAATCAGATTGGTAATCGGAGAGCAGAGATTTACACCCTGAGCCTCAGGTAGTAGTGTGTAGGTGTGTGGAAGTGGATGATGGAACAGGTTCTAGAGTGCAGTTTGTTGCTTTAGGAGTAGAACAGAAACCCTCTATAGAATGGAGGAGTGTTTATTAGAGCTTGGCTGATCTGGGCTGATAAAATCGGCTGATGTTGAGTTTCCATAAAACAGATCCGTTTGAATGAATCCTCTCATTAGGGACTGCTTAGCTTGAAGATAAAACAGCATCATGGTTAAAAATATATAAAAGAGAGAGATTAGTCAGTAAAGCACTTTTAACCAAAACCTCTGGCGTCATTTTGAACTTTCTTAAACCATGTCAGCTGATATTATTGGTCATCAAAATTAGACTAGATTCCATTTTTTCCCAACTTTCTGCATATTTCATGTTTATTTGTTAGTCATTCAGAGTGGGTTCGGGATGAAAAGGCTCATTGTAGAGAAACTTACAGATTTCTTTACAGTGTGTTGAATGGAACCAGACATGTCCAACCCAAATGCAGCAAACCCCAGTGACACCCTGAATGTATCCCTCCACCCAAACTAAATGAGTTTAGTTTTAGAACTGTAAGCTTCTCAAAACTGGTATAACGACGTCTCAGACATCAGATGGCGCAACCATAACCATTTCATGGAATAACGTTTTGTGACGGAGATTTTTGAGGCAGATGTCTGGTTCCAATTACTACGACTGTGAGTAAGGGTGAAGTGTCTCACACCAAACTGCTCTGAATGACTTTATTGACATCTTAGCCATTTAATTATGCAGAAATCTGGGGGAAAAAACTGTATTAAAACTTGTCTCGTGACGAATCCTTTAGTCAAACAGTGCTGGATTTAATGTGGTATTTTTTTCCATGTTGAAGTTGGATGAGATAGTGGACCCTGAGGAGGAGGGGGAGGAGGAAGAGGTGGAGGTGGGTGTGAGAGTGTGTGCGAGAAAGTGTGAAAAGTGTCTCATTAATTTAAATAGTCTCTAAAAGATAAAGACCGGCGCTTTAATGTTAGCAGAGGTCTCGTTTCATTAAGATGAGAATATTCTCAGTGCTGATGGTTCATTTAAACGTTGTATTGTCTCTGTCATAATGTCGCCTCTCTGTTCGCTCTGACTGACAGGTGGCTGCCGAAGAGGAGCAGGTGGGTCAGATGGGTTTAGTGTAGTGCTTTAGTGCTTTTTGAAGATTCAGAATTGGACTTAAAATAAACGTAACTCCTCACCTTTTTGTACAGAGCCCTCTAGTGTTGTTTCTAGTGTTGTTACTTGTTTTATTGTACAGTTGGTCTAATGTTAATAGTATTAGTGTACTCTAGTGTTCTAGTGTTATTAGTTTTACAGTGTTACAGATGTTATTGTAGTGTCTTCCACAATCACACTATTGTTCTTCTTACGTTTTATTATTCCTTTTGTTTCACCCATTTTCGGCACTGCTTCTCGTCATAGCCCATATTGAATTTTGCCAAACGTCTGTTTATATCCCTTGCAGTGCGTGTATATTCAGATTTTTGATCAGTTCATCAGGGGCTGAGTATTGATCACTTATAAACTATATTTTTGTGGTCAAGTCGGCTAAGGCAGCCGTAAAGGGACAGAAAGCACAGAAAAACAAATGCAGAGATACAAAACGTGGAGCAAAACACACAACAGACTCATAAACAGACTTCAAGACACTAAAGCTCAGGTCAGTAATAAAAAAGATGTGTTTGTTTAATTGCAAATGAATGCAGGGAATCTGAAGATCGTTGGTTAAAATCCATGCCCACCAATAGATTTTTTTTTTTTTAATATACAAACCTTTTTGCCTATAAACCCAATGTTTGGATGTTTCAGTCACATTTTCACGGAAATGTATCTAGTTACGAATGTAACCAGAATCAGAAAACTTCATTGATCCCAAAAGAATAATTGTTATTAATTATTTGTTATTCTAGTGTTATAGTAGCATTGTTACTAGTGTTGCTACTAGTGTTTCTAGTTTTCTTCAGGTTATTACTAGTGTTATTACCAGTGTTACTACCAGCCTTATTCTAGTTACTGATGTTATTATTAATTATTATTAATTTTATTGTAGTGATGTTTCTAGTGTTATTACTAGTGTTAGTTTCTTATTTAAGAGATTTTGGTGAGTTTATAATTGGTTTATAATTAAACATGTGACAAACATTAATGGAGTTGATGTCTGTGTAAGTAGTGATGGGCATAGGTAGGATGTTACTGGTGCTGCTTATTGATACTGATACTTTTCAGTTCTATTATTGTTCCCACTCTCCATAATTTGGTGCAAAAAATAAAGATGTGTTGGTGCTCTGCTCACCAATCCACATTTGTTGATCAGAACATTTGTAGCTACGCTCGTCCCTCATTATATAAACAGGAAACTCAGGACACAGTTTAGATCCTTATTCTTCCTAAAAGAAGTCACAGTAAAATAACTGTTGAATCTTTGCACATCTTTTCATGTGAAGTCTTTACTTTCTACACCAAATTATGAAAAGTAGATCAGTAAGAGTATCAATAAGTACCAGCATCAATGTTGATATCAATAACTTGCTAACTGTACCATTACTATTTACAAGGGAGCATATTATCTGTTCTGTAGTCTTTTAAATTTGTGTGCGTTGTGTGTGTGTGCATACGTACGTATGTATATGTGAGTATGTGAGGGGGTGCATGTGCAGGCCTTGTGTGAATGTGAGTATGTGCAGGAGCATCTGTGTGTGTGTGTGTGTGTGTGTTTGTGTGTGTGTGTGTGTGTGTGTATACGTATTTATGTGTGAATGTGTATGTGGGGATGTGGATGTGCAGCCCTTGTGTGAATGTGTGTGTTTGCTATATGTGTGAGCTGTGTGTATGTGTGTGTTTATATTTATATGTGTGTGGGGTGTGTGTGTATGTGTTGTGGGAGCATCATTGTGTGTGTGTGTGTGTGGGGGGGGGTGTCTGTAAATTGTATGTAAGTGTGGGATTGGGTGTGTTTTATGTGTGGGGTGTGCAGCATGTTTGCATGTGCAAGACACAAAGCTAAGCTGTGTGTGTATGTGTGCGTGTGTATGTGTGCGTGCGTATGTGTGTGTGTGTGTGTGTGTGTGTGTGTGTGTGTGTGTGTGTGTGTGTGTGTGTGTGTGTGTGTGTGTGTGTGTGTGAAGGTTGTGTTGCGGGCTGATTACAGTGGGATTAGTGAACTGGAGTGTGTGTCCACACTCTGGAGGCTGAAAGACACAGTGGCATCACTACATGAAAGGGCCTCTGAAAGCAACACACACACACACACACACAGTGACAGGATTTCATATCCGCCTCTTATTCATTAAAGTGCTGGAGGAAATCGGAGTAACTGCTTTATAAAGTGATGAATTTGACCAAGATATTCACCTGGAATGTTTGACTTTGGGTGTTTTCGTAATTAATATTTAGGAAATGTATTTATTATTACACCCAAAACGTCTGTTTGCTGTGACCTGTTGCCACCTGTGCTGTTTCTCCAGATGTGAGCAGCAGCTGCGCGGTTGATTTGATTTACTCTTATGTGTTTACAGTTGTGCTCTTTCTGTTTTCTCCCTCTGTAGCGCGACTGCAGCGCTGTTAAGGTGGGTCTTTAAAAAAAATTGCACATACAGTCCTGTGCAAAAGTCTTGAGCCACCTCTTATTTCTTCGTATTTTTCTTCCAAAGATGCGAAATTTCTTGTATTTTTAATTGAGTCTTCAGGAACAGTTCTCCAGGCTTCCTGAGGGACTTTCAAAGACTCTCATTTTCAGTCCAGTCCGTAAACCTGACCAGTTTCAGAGAAAAGTCTTTCTTTGTTAAGACACATGATAAGATAAGATAAGATAAGATAAACCTTTATTAGTCCCACAAGTGGGAAATTTGCTTGGTGACCTACGTATGACCTACGTCTGAATCATTCAAGCAGAACAAGCAGCGAATCAGTGAAGAAAGTGGTGGTGGTGGCCTAGTGGGTCGGATACTTGCCTCTGGAACAAGAGGGCATGGGTTCGAATCCTACCTTCAGCATACCACCACTGTGTTCCTGAGCAAGACCCTTAATCCCAAGTTGCTCCAGGGAGACTGTCCCCTGTAGTTAGGGAACGGAAGTCACTTTGGATAAAAGCATCTGCTAAATGCCATTAATGAAAATGAAATAGGTGCAGATGATTCCAGATGATCAGGCGGTGATCAGTATACTGGTGGTGTTGAATGCTGAGTGGCTTTAACTCAATCTAGACATCTTGTATCTTTAAGCTATTTGCAGTCTGTTCCAAAGTTCCTATTTCTTTCATTAAATATACTCAGTATGCCAAAGATTGACAGAAAATAGTATTTTACACCTGTCAATACAAGGTGATTCCAAGCAAAATATAAAGAAATGAGGAGTGGCTCAAGACTTTTGCACAGTACCGTATGCATCTGTGTGCACGTATATGTATAGTTTTACAGCTAGAGAATAGGAAAACTTGCTAAGAAATTTCTATTTTACGATATAATACGATGAGATATCAAAGCAGCTTTCAGATAGAAGTAAAAGTGAGATGTTAAATGTGACCAGATGAATAGATCTTTAGGAGATTCTAAAATAACAGAGAAAGATGCAGAACAATAAGAAATAAATTATAAAATTAATATTCAGAATTAAGTTTTAATCATATAACTCTCCAGAATGAGGCTTATATAAAATGAACATCTATTATAATTTTCTGATAAAATAATTATCCAGAACTAAGTTCATTAAAAAATGAATATCTAGAAAAAATAAGTTCTGATAAATTATCCAGAGTGAATTTCCAGTCAAATTAATTGCTAGAATAATATTCTATTAAGATGATAACATTCTAATCAAATTATTATCCAGAATGAACCTTTTAAAAAAATGTCTAGAATAACATTCTAATCAAATTATTATCCAGAATGAAGCTTTTTAAAAAATGTCTAGAATAACATTCTAATCAAATTATTGTCCAGAATGAAGCTTTTTAAAAAATGTCTAGAATAACATTCTAATAAAATTATCCAGAATGAAGCCTAATTGAAATGTATTACTAGAATAACTTTGTGATAATGTTACTATCCAGAATGAATTATAGTAAATTAACATCCGTAATGGAGTTCTAATAAAATGAATATAATTTAAAAACATCTGTGTTTTTAAAACGTTTAAAAAAATCACAAAGTGGAATCTAAAATCGTCTATGATGTGTAGTTATATAACGTTTAGTGAACACTGTGTTAGTAGTTGCAAAATAAGTATGATTAATGTGAGAAGTTGAATGGAACTTTTGAGCAATAATGTATTAATAGAAATGTGGTTGAAACCAGTTTATGAAATGTAAGCTGGTCGTTTCCTGGTTTATCCGTACTGAGCTCTTCTGCGCCCTCTACTGGATTTACATGTAATCTAAATCCTCCTCAGTGTCCAGTAGCAAAGTTCTTTTCCTGGTGTGAAATAGTAATAGTGTGTGTGTAGACCACCCTCTAGTGGTCGGCTGACAGAAGTGTATGTTCTGCCTCCCTCCTTCCATCTCTCAGCTCTTCGACAGTGAGGAAGAGGAGGAGGAGGAGGAGGAAAGGGAGGAATTGGTTCAGGTTTGTTAAAGGGAATTTGAGCATCTTCATTTGTGATTGGTCTGAAGTGACCACGATTTCAGTTCCATCTCCTCATTCTCCCACTCTGAGAATCACACACACACTCAAATACACACCATCGCAGCCCCAGTGTCTCGCAAACAGTCTTGTCTGGTGTGTTCTTCCTACTTGGAGTGACTTTACTGATTTAAAGGAGTAGTTCAGAGAAAAGTCCGAAATTGGAAGTCGATCAGCCAGGACACGTTTGGCTTAGGTTTTCTCGTTTTTTTCCTCTTTTCTTCCCTTTCTCTGAGGTTTGAGGCTAATGTAGCTGGTAATAGTATAATAATAAGTCATCACACACATCACACGCCTCAATCTATGTTTTCTCCTAGACTTGCTTAAGTGGTTTCCTTTTTTCCTTTTTTCTTTTTTTCCTAATTTATTTGAATCCAGTTCCACCCACCTTCATCTCGTCCAGCAGTTATTTTTGATCAAACTCGTACATTCACACCCGTTAAACTGCACTTAGAGTATATATTGTTACTTTACACCAGTACTTGTAATATTTCCTTGAAATACAATTTTGACAGAACAGTGTATCTTTGTTTGTGTGTTTGTTTTTTAATCTGAGGGTGGGCCCAAACTTCTGGCCTGTAGTGTAAATTAGCTCGTAGGTCTGGGATGCAGCCTGCCTTGACTGATCGACTACATTTGTCATAAGTGGGATTTTACGTGGATTCGATTTTTTGCCAGACTGCTCCTTTAAATCATTCAACACCCACACACACCCTCCCTCACACTCTCCATT
>JBBPCX010069086.1:0-11647 GCA_037974365.1 Hydrocynus forskahlii
GGGGAGGAGTTATAGAGTCTGATAACAGTAGGGGAGGAGTTATAGAGTCTGATAACAGTGGGGGAGGAGTTATAGAGTCTGATAACAGTGGGGGAGGGGTTATAGAGTCTGATAACAGTGGGGGAGGGGTTATAGAGTGATAACCGTGGGGGAGGGGTTATACAGTCTGATAACAGTGGGGGAGGAGTTATAGAGTCTGATAACAGTGGGGGAGGAGTTATAGAGTCTGCTAACAGTGGGGTAGGAGTTGTAGAGTTAATGGAAGTCCTCACAAATCAAGCGACACAGTGTGTGTGTGTGTGTGCTCGCGCTCCCCTGTTTCCTCTCCCTCCTTGGGAGGAACAGGAGGTGGGAGCGTTGACCAATTGCCAGCAGCTGTTGCTAGTTTCACAAAAGAGGCCGTCCCTGTTGTGTCCTGGGTGTTTGAGTGTGTGTGAGAGAGAGCGAGAGAGAGTGAGTGAGAGAGAGTGTGTGTGTGTGTGTGTGAGTGAGTGTGTGAGAGTGTGTTAGAGTGTGTGTGAGAGAGAGTATGAGTATGTAGTGCTGAGCTGCTGGGCTGAACCTTCCATAATCCTTCTCCAGGAGTCTGGGTCTGACAGTTTCCACCCCAAGTAAGGAGAATTTTATGTTCTTTTTTAGTTTGTTGTTTTTTTACTTTAGTTTGTTAGACAAAAGTTGTTCAGAGATCCTCTGCAGCTTCCTTTTTGTCTGATCTACTTTATTTGCAGCTGAGAGAGGAAGACAGATATATATCATGCATTCCTGTGTGAGGGGTGGTTTTTTTTTTGGTCTACAGTTAAGCTCAGTTCAGTCTCTCTCTGTGTGTGCTTCAGTCTGAGGTCTTCAGGACAAATCCAGTGTGGTCTGAACATCTTCTGATCTTCTCATACAGGCAGGTCAGTTTGCTTCACCATTGCATTCTTCACATTCCACATGTAATGAGGAGAACAGCTGAAATATCCTTAAAAATGGGGATATAACAAAGTCTGGCTTGCTTGTGGCCGTACAATCTAATCTTTGGAATACAAGTGGTGTAGTATGTAGAATCTGACCGAGGCCACATTGTGTTTATTGGCGGTGGGCTTTACTGCCTTTGGATTATTATGGACCTCCTTGTTATAAATGTCACTTCAGTGTTTCAAAGCAGGTTATTGTTAAGGTCAGTTAATTCTTAGTAATGATCAGTGGAGTGGAGTCCAGGAAAGCTAGGTGGTGTTTGGACAAAAATAGGTCCATGAATGGTAGAAATCCAGTCTGTAATGTTCTAAAAGATGGGAGTAAAGACATGAGGTGTGTCTGAGGGAGTCAGTGTGTGTTCCATGGTGGGACAGGAGCAGGAATGTTCTCGGAGTGTGTGATGCTGTTGCTTAATCACAGAGTTACTCATGTTACCCAGAGACGGTAAGGCACAGTCCAGCTGGTAAAGAGGTGAGGCATCTCGTACGCTTTGTCAAGTCTGCGCTCACAATTATACCACCCGAAATAACTGTGAGGACTGCTTTCCTAGACTGCAGTTAAACCTGAACTTAGACTTCCCACTGGGATTTCTCCACTGACACGGAAGACCCAAGATCAGATTTAAGATTTACGATTAAGTCTGGGAAATCGACAATGAGGGTCAGTTTCCTGGATGTGGGACAAAGATAGTCCAAACTGTAATGTTTATTTGTGACTGTGTGTGTGTGTGTGTGTGTGTGTGTGTGTGTGTGTGTATTTTATTCTCTATCCATCAATCTGTCTTTATACACATACACAGAGATCTGAGATCTCTCTGTCTCTCACTATATACACACTATGTATATGTATATGTATGTGTATATATTTATTTATTTATATTATATGCATAGACTAAGGTTTTTCTATCGTGTTTGTGTGTGTGTGTGTGTGTGTGTGTGTATGTATGTATGTATGTACACGACCCGTCAAAAGTTTGGACACACCTTCTCATTCAACGATTTCCTTTGTTTTTATATTTGGCTACATTGTAGATTAATACTGAAAACATCACCTATTGGTCTGATATTAATCTACAATGTAGAAAATAATAAAAACAAAAAACCAGTTGAATGAGATGTGTCCAAACGTTTGACTGGTAGTGTATGTCTGTATGTATGTATGTAATGTAGCTCTTGTTTTGTCTGAAACAACTTACTAAATGTTGGAAGTTTTGTTCATTTTTATCACTCACAGAAAGTCAAACTGTGCCATTATCCACATGCACTAGTCCTCTCCATTCTAATGAAGATCTGGGTGTTCTGAGCAGGTCGAGGGAAGATTTGATGGTGTTATAGAAGTGATTTGGCCTGTTTGGGTGATGACTGAATTGTACTGTTTAGCTGTATCTTAATCTAGGTCCGGGTAACCTGGCCTGACAGGGACGAAACTTAGTCGTGGACTACACAGCAGTCAGAATGGAGATTTTAGGGCTAAGATGAATCAATTTTTAGGAATATAAGAATACTACTTCTGTTATCTACCAAACTTTCATTTGATCACTTTCCTCTTTCTCAACTTGCTTCCTTTTAATCAACAGCTGAAACCCCAGAACTTAAACACACGCTTGGAGAAAAAAGCAAAAGAAAAAAAAAGAGGCGGGTGCCTTCTCCTGTTGCCCTGTTCCCAGCTCTGGGGACCTTTAATTAAAGCTGGATTACTGAGCTGAGTGGAAACAGGCATGCAAAATGTGACGTTTTCAAATTCTTGTTCTCCTGTGCAGAGCGGCGCATGGTGTTTGGAGCTTAGACGCTGTTGACAACAGTACCTGGGGATTAAGAACGAAAGAAGAACCCTCCCTGAGTCCTCCTCATGCGTGCGACGGATCTTCACAGTCTTCCCATAGACTGTCCGTCAGGAAAGCTCTCTGCATGCCCCTGCTGGGGGGCCAGGAGGTGAGGGGTACCATCGTCAGGACGGGGTCAAAGGCAAGGCCAAGATGACAGGCCTGCTGCCCCAGAGGAGGCTGATGCTCTTCTTCTTGGTTCTGACTGCTATTCTGGGGTTCTTCATGCTGCGCACGAGTCTGGATATGAAATGGTTGTGTGTGGAAAACCAAAGCATCTTCTATATTCACAACAGGTAATTACATTTCATTACATTGCATTACATTCATTTTGCAGACGATTATATCCAAAGCGACTTAAAATTTCAGGGAAATCAGGACATTGTGAGAACCAGAGGAGTGCTGAAATCTTTATGTAGGGAGCAGTGCAAGAAGATAGAAATGTCAAGTCAAGTAGGTTTTATTGTAGGCTTTCACACAGTACACAGTGAAACAAAGCAATGTTCTTCCAAGACCACAGAGCAACACAACAAAAACAGACCCACAAAGAACAAAAACAGAACACAACAAGACCGAGAGTGCAGGAAAAACATGAGCAACAAACAACCACACAAGACAACATTAAGCGCAATCAACAATAGCTACAGTACATGTAATAGATACTGTATTCTAGTATTCCTCTTATTAGGAGAGTAGAGGAGTCTCCAGGAGGTTTTTGAAGATAGAGACTCTAGGTAATACTAAATGGTCACCCCAGGGATCCTTTTACAAGCTGTAATATTCAATAATATCCAGATAATTAGTAATTTTATAGTTATTGATTAAACTAGAAGCTGATATATAGTGAGGTTAGGTGTCAGTTAGTATTTTAGTTTGTTTTAAACAATCTTTAACTGGTATGAAACTTTATATGGAGTTTCTTTGAGCTGTTAAAAAGGTTCACACTCCCCACAAATGTTCAAACAAGTTTTTTTTATGGAACCAAAAGTGGCTCTTCTATGGCATTGCCTCAAAGAACCCTTAATAAACCGACATATTTTAACAATGAACTAACAGGGTTAATCAGCCAAAAGAAGCTCTACTATGACATTGCTCCAATAAACTAATAACATTTTAATAAACCAAGATACAGCTCCAGAAAAAAATATGAGGCCGCTGCAATTTATTTTTAAATCAGCATCTCTGTGAGTGTGACAACGATTCCATGCCAGTGTCTGTTAAATTCCTACACAAACACCTCATTCTGCTTTATGAGGGAATGATTACTGATCACCTGAATCACATCTTATTTATTGAGGAAAAGTATAAAAACACTGCTGTAATCGACACTCTCCTCTCACAATGAGACCAGTTGGATGGTAAAACACTACTAGAAGTTCCTCAAAGGTAATTATTGCCATTTTGTTTAAGAGTGAACGAGAGATTTGTTTTCTTTAATTTTTTCGAGCCCTGTAAGCACTGCATCATTTCTCTTATTTTGATGTTTTGACTTTTCCTTTCAAATTACGCTTTAAAAGACAATATGTTTATTTGGAAACTAGGAGAAATATTGTCAGCAGTTCTTAAAAACTAAGGGAAAGCTGTTCAGTTAAATACTTGCACCTATAAAAGATAAAACATGACAGTCTCTTATTTTTTTCTGGAGCTGTGTATTAACACTAAACCAGCGTGTTCTTATTAGAGGCGCCTCCACTTCCTGTTATGCACATTTCTTTCTGTGTGGTTCAGAGACAGCCATATTCCTGTGCTGATGTAGCATGTAGTCTAGCTGATGCCACAGGGGGGTTAGATCTCTCCAGAGAAGATAATGGTTCTTGCTGAACTCTATTAGCCTTTCTATAGGCTGCATTCTATGCACAATGTCCACATCTACTTTACTGTAAAACATTTTTTACAGTATTTTTGCTTCAAGAACCTAAACCTTGGAACGACTCGAGCCTCTGTCCTTCAATAAGCTACTATTAAAGTTCCTCAGTGGGTCATTTTGCTTTTGGCAGTTTGCCCCTGTAGAGCATTAGCGCCCAGCTTCCAGAAGGAAAAGTGCTGAGTCATTGTTGGGGAACCACGATGTGGTGTGTGAAATATAGATTAGATTCACAGTCTAAGTTATGACTATAACGGCCTAAGAAGAGGACCCCACTACTATACCCATGTTGAACTTGACCTGAATTTAATTGTGTCCAACTGGCACTGCTAAAGACCTCTAAATTCTCTTCTGGCATTGACGTTTCCAGAATAGTCTAAAAGATTTGATAGAACAGTTTGGAACATTTGAGCCCATTTTTATTGCCGTACAGCTGCTTTTTGAGCATGTAGTCAGTCATGTCTCAGCTTTTGTTTGCCACGTTTCCATGGTAGAAGTTTAACAGCTCTTAGTAACCGATTAAACCCGACCGTGTGGTTAACTGTCATGCTTTAAATATGCTCACTGAACTTTCTGGGCCATTTATGAAGGTCTTCTGACAGAAGGCAACATAATAAAATAGCTGACGACCATTAATACCTTTTCACAGTGGGACGAAAATTAATTTGTAATGTTTTCACAGACGTTTCTTAACTTCAGAAGAATATTCATACTCTGAGAGCTGAGAGTTCGCTGACGCTTTAGGAAATATTCTGTATCTGTCCCTTCAGTGTCAAGCAGTTCTCAGTGGGGCCGGACATGGTGGGTGTAAAATTTAAGGAACATGTAAACAGGTTCATTAAATTATTATGCTTTGCTGTGTTTTCCATGCTGATTGCAGGCACTCAGTGAGCGTCAATCAATCATGCATTAGTAATTCTGAGCTGTGCAATCTGTCCTAGATTAATGTCACATCATGAACTAAGCAAATTATCGCTGTTGGAATAAAAGGTTGTCAAAAAGTTTTATTTTTTTTTATTCACAGCTGAAGTAACAAGAAGTCAGTTTTAATGGCCAGTTCATCCCAAAACTTTGCTTCAGTGTAAATGGCAGTTGGTATTAAAAATAAAATAACTGACCGTTTGTCATATGTGAACACACCACAGCACACCGTGTGAAATTCTTTGTCTGTATTATGGGGAGCTGGTGTTCTAGTGGTTAGGGCATTTGTGTTCCTGGCCGTGCGCTGCTTCACTTGGTGTATAGGGATGGTACCTTAAGTTAAGATAAGATAAGATAAATCTTTATTGGTCCCACAAGTGGGAAATTTGCTTGGTCACAGCAAAAAGTGGACAGTACAAAGTTAAGAGCAGCACAAATTAAGTAAAACAATAGAATAGAATAAAATACTATGTCACAGCACCATATAAAAGACCTCAAGGGTACCCCAGTGGTACCATTAGCAGTCTTGGAATTCGAACCCACAGCCTTCTGATCACAGGGCGAACTCCCTAACCATCAGGCCACCAGCTACCCCGACAGCTAGACATGACACATGGAAATGAAGGTTTTGTTTTTGTGACCCACCTTCATAAAACCTGGCAGCAAAAAAGTCAACAATGTGTCATTCAAATTTGATTCAAATTCCCCATGATATAAAAGTTTTGTAGCCATTAAAGAACAGCATGTACAAGCCAATAACCATTTAGGAACAACAGTGACATTGAAACCTCTTTCATCTCAGGAATATTAAACTGTTAAACTGTGCTAGAAACATGATAAAGCGGGCCATTGCACTCTTGCCCGCTGTTATTCTTTAAATTCCATCATTTGTCTTGTGTAAATTAGTTTCATTTAATTATTGCTCAGGTTTATTTTCTGTCTGTTTTTAATGCTTTGCCTTACAATGATTTGTCTTACAGAGAAGAGAAAAAAATTCACTTTTTTGCCATACATAACTTCAAATGTACAATGTTTTTTGACTTTGTACTTAGAAATAGGAACAAAATGGTATGTATTCATAAACCTATATAAAATAGTGTCTGAATCAAATAAACCTTAACACATGAATACATACTTTCAATGCAACAGATACATTGTGTGTGAATTGGAAGTAAATGAATGCATGGCAGCATACTAAATAATAAAAAAGGAAAGTGTCTGAAGACTTCTTTTCCCTCAGACAATATGTTTCTCTTTCAGCTCACAAAAGCTATGAGAAAATGCCACACCAACTAACAAAGCTTCTCATTTCTTTTATTCCAGGTTGCATGATAATTCATTGGACGACCAAAAAAGCCCTGACCAGGACTTGTTTCATAAAAGTCAAGAAGAGCAGAGAAAAGGGAGTCAGTCAAACACCACATGGACTTTGGGAATTTTCTCCGAGTGGAACACGAATTCCTCAAAATCCTTGCCTGAAGTGAAGTCCAACAGCACCAAAGCTTCTGAGAAGATCCCACAACAAGCCAAACCCACAGAGCCTGACTTCTTTGGAGACAAATATGCCACGGATGTTCCCCTGCAAACTGTAAGTCCGTCTACTTTTCATTTTAGTTTGAGACCAGGGTTGGTGTGCTGGTGTTTACTGTGGGTGCTCTGTGGCTATTTGAAATTTCCTTTATACCTAATGGACAAACGGTATGAATTACCTTCTTGTATTCACTAAACGAGTCTAAAGTATCACACATTAAGTGTGCACTCCATTTTCAACCTCCACATATAACAAGTGGTATCATTGTCATTTTTTTTATGAATGGGGAAATAAATGAAAATTTGTGATGGTCCAGATTTCAAGTATTTCGAGGCTCCGCTTCATCTCGGAGCTCCGTGCAATTAGAGGAGAGGGAACAAACCAAGAGCAACTGCATTAATTGGCCAATTGTTACTGGAAGATACCCACGGTTTTAAACAATTGAAATCTTGATTTATGAATAACTCTGTCCTGATTTGTTGATTTTTGAGATGATGCAGACATGTATATAGCAGATTATATTGATCAAAACTGCTTAACATAAAAATAGAAAAGTGACAGTGATGAAGTGCCGTTGCAACAAACTAAGCCCACATGATAGAAGCCCACACTGTAAGAACCTTCGGGAGCAGGGCTGTTTACGCTGCTAAGGAAGGTTAAGCAATATTACACAGCTTTTATAATTAATGATTTACACTGGCATGCCTGATGACTGGTGTGATATCACAGTTTGAGGGGTGGGGATCTTTGACCTGTTAATAACAAGCTAAATAAAAAGTCTTGAGACACAAATACTGCTTAATGGAACCACACCAGTGAGCTGAGTTTCAGACATTGCACTGTGACTATAAGCCGTCTGCTATTTGGACATTTTATAGGACAATTAAAGCATGGTAAACAGCTCGCTGCCATGCACTGAATGAGACAAGGAATTGTTATATAGCACCCATAAATGGTACCATTCTGGAGCAGTGTCTGGTCTATTGGTTTACACAATCCAACAGCAGCTCCACCCCAGTGTGTTTGCTCCGTCTCCCATATGCCGCTTGGAAGGAAAAGCATATTTGCAAATGTTCTAGGGAAACACAACCAGCAACTGGTGCCTGTTCCACTGAAATAAACATATTGGAGGGTGGGGATTCCTCAGTATTCTGATCTTTTGGACATGTTTTCCAGTCTTTCTGAACACACTTTCTCCTGACACTGTCATGGGAAAAGAATGTGCTGGCATAATCCACTGACCAAACAAAAACACTGCATGTCTCAGACATTACTTACAACACGAAGGAACTGGGTCTCTTTCTACAGAGTTGCTCTTTGTGCAGCCACGTCACCTTTTTTTTCCCCTCTACTGGACATTTTAGGGTGTGAATGTGAGTAGATAAGCAGAACGCCCAGGCAAGATATAAAGTACTGCAGACCATAAAAATGTGTTGTGAGAGGACGACACTCAGATTCAAGGCAGGTGGCTAATAAACGTCTTCTCCAAGTGACCATTGCTTAAAGATACACACTGGAAAGTTTTAGCACACTTTCTAACTAGTTTTGGTTTAGGATTAGGCTTACTTTTCAGACAATCGCTTTAATATACAAAATTGGTCAGATACTCCAGAGTGAAACGGCTTCGTATTCAGTTCAACTCATAATTTGGAAATGGGGAACTTTTAAAGAAGTGGAACAAATGAGACTGGAAACTTATGGCTGCAACAATCATTTGTGTAAAAATAGAAATGTCACTTATGGTTTCATTTTTGCACAGGAAACTCTTAGGTTGTACACATCTTTTTGTCATCTCTGCAGGAAGGCGCCTGGCTTGTCTCTTTTTTTTTTGTTTTCACACACTCTGTTCTATTTAAAATTGACTGTTTGTTCCACTGTGTGCTGGGTTCATATTTACACCAGTTAACCAGAAGATTAAAACTACCTGCCTCATATTGTGTACTGCCAATAACGGCTCTGACTTATTGAGGCATGGACTCACAAGGTCTTTGTGGTATCCGGCACCAGCAGTAGATCCTATAAGTCCTTTAATTTGCAAGGTTGGGCCTTTATGAATCAGAGTAATTTGTACACCACATCCCGGCTCGATTGGACTGAGTTCCCAGCAGAACATTGTCCAGAGCATCACACTGCCTCAGTCAGCTTTCCTTCTTCCTATAGTGCATCCTGGTGCCATCTCTTGTAGGATTGACGGCGTACCTATCTGGATGTCCACATAATGTGAAAGAAAACGTGGTTCTTCAGACAAGATCACCTTCCATAGCTTCATGGTCCTGTTCTGGTGGCCCTGAGAGCTTGAGGTTTTTGCAGTGGTGGACAGGTCAGCATGGGCGCTCTGAATGGTCTGTGTTCCGACAGCTTTCTGTCTGAGCAAGAATTAAAATTTTCAGCTGTTTTGCTTTAGTTGAGCTGTGGAACCAGAGCAGATGGACTAGCCTTGGCTCTCCAGGCATATCAGTAAGCCTTGGGTGCCCATGACCCTTTCACTGGTTCACCAGTTGTCCTTCCTTGGACCACTTTTAGTAGTTTCTGACCACTGCATACTGGGAACACTCCAAATAACCTGCTGTTTTGGAGATGTTCTGATGTCCAGTTGACTTCTCAAAGTTGCTCAGATCCTCATGCTCACCCATTTCTTCTTCACCCATCAGCTTCAAGAACTGACTATTTGTTTGCTGCCTGATATCTCCCGCCCCTCCACAGGAACCACAGGAATGATCTGTACCTCACATGTCTGTGGTTTTAAATGTTGTGGAAGATTGGTGTATATATGAATGATTCATGGCTTTACTTCAAATTAATGATCCAGATTCACTACAGTTTAAGGAACATGTTAACATACATTTAATTCCTTTTCATGAAATTAAATGTTTGCTTATGTATTATCATTGATTATTTTTATTCTGTCTTTCAGAACTGCCCCAGTAGCATTCGGAGGAAAGTGTCTCGGACTCCCTTCTCGGAAAGATTTCTGGACAGCGTGCCGGTCCTGCAGTGGGCCAAGCATTTTTCTGAGCAAGAATATCAACGGCTAAGCCGCTATTCAGGGGCTCATGGATGGGGTAGTGTAGATATCAGTGGTGAGTCCTTTTCCTCCCTGCCAAAGTGTTTAGATAGCTGTATGTTTTTACCTCTCTTTAATATTTGATCTTCAGTCTAATAGTCAATATTATATGCCCATGTTAAATTCCAATTATAGTCCATTAAGATACACTATGAACAAAAGTATTGGGACTCCTGACCATTACACCAACAGGGACTTTAATGACATTGCATTCAGACACATAGACTTTAATATGGAGTTGGTCCCCCTTTGCAGCAATAACAGTTTCCACTCCTCTTGGAAGGCTTTCCACAAGATTTTGGAGTTTCTGTTGGAATTTGTGTTCATTCGTTCTGTAGAGTATTCATGAGATCAGACACTGATGTTGGATGAGAAGGCCAGTCATGCTGGAGTAGAAAGGGTTCTTCCCCAAACTGTGCTCACAAAGCTAGAAGCATGGTGTTGTCCACAATGTCTTGGTCTGCTGAAGCATTAAGATTGATCTTCACTGGAAGTAAGGGGCCTAGCCAAACCCTGGAAAACAGGTGTGTCCCAATACTTTTGTCCACATCGTGTTCCATCGTGCTATTGTGTGTGCAGTAGATATTAATGTGATATCTGTTGAGCATACAGTGATTTCCAGAGAATGTTTCGCAAGCAGATTATGATGTGGTGCCAACCAAGTCTTCACCTTAAATATACTGCACCGTGTGCTTAAGTTAGGGCGGGGACAGTAATTATTTTTCTTCCACTGAAAACCAAATGCAGCAGCTTAACGGTTTCACTGTAATTCTCTGAGCCCATGCTGATTTGACCTGTGATCATGTTGCATGCTCTTTCTCACATCTCTATACATCTGTGTGATGGAAAAATACAATCTGACCCTTTCTGTATCATACTGTTACCTTGAAGGAGGGTCCAGACCAGACAAAGTCATATTACACCCATGCAGAATTTTCTTTTGGACAGTGTTTTCTGTTTAGACCTTACGTATGGGTTAGAGAATGTCTGTCATTTCTCTCTCTCTCTCTCTCTCTGTCTCTCTCGTTCTCTTGTTCACTTCATAATCTACAGATCTAATTTGGCGCTAAAACCACTAATCCATTTACAAAACATGTTCTGTTTGCATACATACCACTTATGTCAACACTTGCACGGGCAGCATGTTCCACAAGTACATGATGTTTTGCAGCACATTTCACAAACAAACACTACCAGTTCTGCAAATGCTAAACAAATGCGTTGAGCATCACTTCTTTTGCAAGTCATTGTGACTTTTGGCACCATTTTCACCTAAGATTTCCTGTCAGATAGACTGAAACAGTTCTCTGACTGAGCATGGGTGCCAAGGAGTTATTAAGAAGAGGCTTTTAAGGACAAGCATGCGGAGATCTGCATGTTGGACAAAAGTGATGCAAGCTCTCTCTGTGTGTCTCTCTCTCTCTCTCTCTCTCTCTCTCTCTCTCTCTCTCTCTCTCTCTCTCTCTTTCTCTCTCTGTGTCTCTCTCT
>JBBPCX010069087.1:0-11647 GCA_037974365.1 Hydrocynus forskahlii
AGCATAGGAACTGAGAAGTGGTCTGTGGTCACCACCTGCAGAACCACTCCTTTATTGGGGATGTCTTGCTAATTGCCAATCATTTCCACCTGTTGTCTGTTCCATTTGCACACCACCTTGTGAAATTGATTGTCAATCAGTATTGCTTCCTAGGTGGACAGTTTGATTTCAAAGAAGTGTGACTGACTTGGAGTTACATTGTGTTGTTTAAGTGCTCCCTCTATTTTTTTGAGCAGTGTATTTAACTAAGACAAGCAGTCGGCAGTCAGGAATGCAACGTGAGGAGATGGTACCGTTAGCAATATACGATTCAAGCCCACACCTTCTGATTGCAGGGGAAAATTCCTACTCTCTGAGCCACCTGTTGCACCCAAAACCTCTCCTTCGAGCCGGATTCGAACCAGCGACCTAAGGATTTCTACTCACAGCCACTACAGTCCTCCGCTCTACCAACTGAGCTATCGAAGGGATGGTTAAACATTCGAATGGAGAGGGTATACAATAAACATATATCTTCCGATAATCGCCAGCATATAGGTCCCACTCTTCTTGGTATGTTGAAGCGTTAAGATTATTACCCTTGACTGAAAGTAAGAGGGCCACGATGTATAGTGCTTGCCATGTATGGAGAATATATCACTCAAATTACGTTTATATCCCTTCGATAGCTCAGTTGGTAGAGCGGAGGACTGTAGTGGTTGTAAACAGAGATCCTTAGGTCGCTGGTTCGAATCCGGCTCGAAGGAGACATTTTGATCTGGTGAAGGATTTAAAACCTTGAAAGGGCGCGGCTGTTTACTTTGGCTGAGCTCTCAAGTTAAAATAAATATCGTGTATATATTCTCAGAAGAGCCACCACAATACTAGTAATATAGTACAAACAATATAATAATCATTATTATCATAATAAAAGTCAGTAAATAAAAATTCCGTAATTACTAATCTATTTGAGCAATACCATCATTATTATAAACAACCTATTAGTTTAATTTTAGAAAAAAATATTTTTAGTAGATTTGCTCTGACAGCAGGTCTTTTACTTTGAAAAAGAGCCATTCGGTGGCCATTGGGTGCTGTTGTTGCGTCTCGATTCACAACTGCACACATCCTGTCAACAAAAAATAAAAATTAGAAAAGTGGACAATTAGACATTTCAAGCTGCTGCTCCTAATTGATGTTACTGCTGTAGTGCCTGGTTTGCGGAAATGAATGAAGACACGTTCAAGCCCTTAATCAAGCTAACCCAGGAGGGACATCTGAGTCTGATCAGAGAGCTAATCGAGGAGAAAAGTGAGATCAGGCAGAACATACATGCACACTTTGGGAGATCGGGAGATACAGTGCTGCACTATGCAGCCAGACACGGACAACTAGAGGTTCTCATGTATCTTGTGGAGGAGCTGGGCCTGGACACTGAGCTCTGCAACCACGACTACAAGAGAGCTCTACACGAGGCTGCCTCCGGGAGCCAGGAGCAGTGTGTCCAGTATCTTCTCGACAGAGGAGCAAAGATAGACTGTCTGAAGAGAGCAGACTGGTGAGTGAACCTCAGAAGATCTTCAAGGTCTGGGGTTTGGGTGGAAAAGGAGGTCTATGACCAGAAAAACTCTGCTTAACATCGTGTCTCCTTCGATAGCTCAGTTGGTAGAGCGGAGGACTGTAGTGGATGTAGACAGAGATCCTTAGGTCGCTGGTTCGAATCCGGCTCGAAGGAAGACCTTTTCTAAATCCGCCAATCCACAAACTTGGTGCAGTGTTAAATTAAATAGTGACATTAAAATATATAGATTTTTGAAACTTTCTATGTATATAAAACTCTCTATGGTAGTTCTCAGGTCAGTCTTTTTGAAAACATAAATTTAACAAAAAACGTGTCTTAAATGCCGAATATTTTACTATCAGCGTCTCATATCCTTTAGGCCAATGGTTCTCAACCTTTTCAACATTAAGGCCCACCTGTCTATCACAGCATGTTGCCAAGACCCACTTGGCCACATTAGATGATATTAAATGTAAATTAAATAACCAACTGCGGACCAATGGCCTGTTTCGATTTTAGATTTGCGGCCCAATCAAAAGCCTTCACGGCCCATCTGTGGTCCGCAGCCCAGTGGTTGAGAAACCTGTCTTTAGGCTATATTTGTTTTCTCTGTCTTTTAGACTGAAAACCTTCATAGAGAGACTGCCACTTCTCACTTTGCATAAACACACACTGATTATATACAAAAAACATAATTTAGTAATCTGGAAGTTTAAAATAAGCAGTAAATATACAGGCTGACAGACACAGCAAATGTTCACTTATACTGAAATTCAGTTCTGCGCAGATTTTACATCCAGAAAGGGTTACGTGTAGGTCGGCTCACAGCCACACAAAGAGCGCCCCATTATATTTGGAAAAAATGTTTTCAAGAATGGATTTCAGTTGTACTGAAATTCAGTCCCACACGTTCATGCTGAAATGTGCTGACAATAATCAGAAGACACGTTTATTGTGTACTGTCACTATGTATTGCGAATGGAGAATATTTCAATTGGGTTATCTTCACACCCCTTTGATAGCGTAGTTGGTAGAGTGAAGGACTGTAGTGGATGGAAACAGAGATCCTTAGGTTTGTTCAAATCTGGCGTGAAGGAACAGTTTAATCTGGAGAGCATAACCTCACAATACTTTGGTGTTCTATTGTGTTGAAAGAATTGTTATTCTCTTTAAGTTTCACCTGTGTATCATCCTTATATAACTGTCCACAATGTGTTTTATCCTAGTTTGGTAACTCTGTAATGAACTTTGTATCTTTCTTATTCCATGGGATATGTTTTTGTGAGGGCGCTCTCTACTTACAGGAGGAATGTAGGAAAGGACATTGTGACCTGGCACGGGATGTTGGGATGTAACCACGTTCCTGTTATTGTCATTTCATACATTCTAGATTGGGTAAAGGCAATGCTTAAGACAAATGACAATGTATGGTTGTCACGTACGCATTGCATGTATGAGGCAAAGACAGACTAGCTGACTTTGAACAACTCCTCTGTAAGACTTTGGTCTTGCTGCAAGAAATAAACCACTGCTTAAATTTGATTCAGTTTCAGGGTGAGCTCCTTTTAAAAAAGAGTCCTTTGGAATTTCACAGACAACTCTCCAATACAAATTTAGAAACAATAAAAGTTAATGAACAGGTTTAATTAATCATTTCAGCCAAAAGTATTGAGTCGCATGACCATGACACTATTTGACATTGCATTCAAATACATAGACCTGGTCCCCTATGCAGCTATGACAGATTCCACTGTTCTTGGAGTATTTCTGTGGGAATTTGTGCCGTAGAGCATTTATGAAGTCAGGCCCTGACATTGGACGAAAAGGCATTTCATTACTTTTGGCCCAATGATGAGTGAAACCTTTTCATAAGTTCCAGTCCTTCCAATTTGTATTTGAAAGTCTCCTTGGGACATCAGAGTACTGTTTTTTGCTGTTCGGGTTAAAACTCTTCCTTCGAGCCGGATTCGAACCAGCGACCTAAGGATCCCTGCTTCTATCCACTACAGTCCTCCGCTCTACCAACTGAGCTATCGAAGGGGGTATGAGAAGTGATTAATTTAAATATCCTCTATTCACCATATATGGTGACAGCGTACAATAAATACATACTATATGGACAAAAGTATTGGGACACTCTTGTTTTCTAGGGTTTGGGCTAGTCCTCTTACTTCCAGTGAAGGTTAAACTTAATGCTTCAGTAGACCAAAACATTTTGCACAACACCATGCTTCCAACTTTTGGGGGAAGTTTGGGGAACACAGTGTGGGGAAGAACCTTAGGTCACTGTTTCAAATCCGGCTCAAAGGAGGGGTTTTGGTTTAAAAAAGAAGAGACAGGTGTAGTACATCATTTTGACCTAGTAACTAAAAACACTCAAAATACGCTGCAAAAGTTATTTGTTTGCTTGCATCAGGTTTGCAGTCTATGATAACATTCAAATGTCCGTTATTTTATCAAAGTAAACATTCTTAACCAAATGCAGCTGAGAAAGAGTAAAACTTAATTAGTATGAGCAACTTAAAATTCAGTATTTCAGTCCAATAACACCAAAGGCTTATTTTTGCCTTGTCTTACATTAGCACAGCCTGTTAACCCGTGGAAAAGTCTGGAGCATGTTGGAATATCTGTTGGGCTGATTAAAAGAACGTTACCTTATCAAACAAAACTTTCTTTGCTTTCTTATATAATGTCTCCAAATTTTCTCCAAGTTATGAAAAGTAAATTGTGTTTTAAATCCAAATGAAACTCTAAGGGATGATTGCTGATTACTAATGTACAAAACTGGCCATTTATTTTAGCTAATTTCTTTTGTTTGGTTGGTTTTTTTTTTACACTTCAGGGGCTCTGAGTCCAAGAATGTCATTACTGTTAATGATGTTCCATTTTTATCTCTTTTCAGTAATAAACTAGAAATGTTATTACTTTTATTATACTTTTAAGCCTAAATAGTATAAAAAGGGATGATTAAAATGATAATTAAAATAATAAAAAGACTATAGATTATTACAGTAGTTCGTTGGACTTTTTAACTTTATTACAGGATCAGTTGTCTTTCCCAGCCTGATTCTCCTCCCTTGGCAGCAGTACATCAAGTAAAGCCCCAGTAAAGTTAGAAGCTGAACTCTGACTCTTTTAGGACTCCCCTCATGATGGCTTGCACACGAAGGAACCTTGGGGTTATTAAAGTGCTTCTGGATCACGGTGCTGATCCAACTCTCCAAAATAAGGATGGCTGGAACTCGTTCCACATCGCCTGCAGAGAAGGCGACCCAGAGGTGATAGAGCATCTCCTGCTGGTCTGGCCTGAAGTGTGGAGGACAGAGAGCAAGACCCGCAGGACCCCTCTGCATACGGCCGGTACTGCTGACTGTGTTTCAAGAGAAAAATATGTTGTTAAAGAAACTGTAATGTAAAATTGCAGTAAAGTAGAACAGTTGTGAAGAAGCACTCCAGGGTGTTGACTTTAAATGAGTCACTGGAAGATCTGTAAGACTTAGAAGCTTCATCACAGTTCGTTTTTTTGTTTGTTTGAGACTAATTCTTCCAAACTTAACTGTATCTGCTCTCAGTGTCTTTTGAGTGTGGGCATTAAAGGGATATTCCAGCCAAAATGAAAATGCAAACATTAATTCATCTGTTATTAACATGCCTGCTTTCATTCTACAGCTGTGCAACGTCTATAGTTTTTTTTCACTAGCTGACTAGTGACGGAGAAAGCAAGATAGCTAAGTTCTATGCTTCTGTTTTGGTTAAGGAGAGTTTTGTAATGGCTTTATGAGGTATTTGCGTAATGCTGTAATGAGAGAATGCTGATGGGTGAAAATCAGGATACAAAAAGGACACGAAACCTTATCAAACAGTAAGGTTGAGCGGTACAGTGATGCACTAACATGACAAATAACATCATTAGGCCGGAACACCCCTTAACAGTGAATGTGCACTTCTGTTTAATCTAATTGCACCCATTTTCTAGCCATGCATGGATGTCTGGAAGTGGTCAGGATCCTTCTTGAGAGGTGAGTGGTTGAGAGTTTGTATGGTTGTGTGAGTCCTGTTTGTGTATTTTCATTCCAAGCACATTTGAAATGTGTTTTTTTTTATTTTTTATCCTAGATGTGGTTATAAACCTGACGTGAAGGACAGCTGTGGCGTTACCCCGTTCATGGATGCTGTGAGGAATGGACACCTTGCAGTAGCCAGGCTGTTACTGAAGAAACACAATGTAAGACAGTCATAGTGGCATCTGTGATGCTGCAGTGGTGGCTTACTTACAAATTATTCAGTGTGTTTGTGTGTGTGTGTGTGTGTGTGTGTGTGTGTGTGAAAATAGGCCTCTCCCACTGCTGTAGATATTCTGGGAGCGCAGCCCTTACACCAAGCATCTGTGACAGCCCAAGAAGAGGCTTTGCATTTCCTCGTACAGGATCTCAGCATTGACGTGAACGCAAGAGCCACAAAGCTGGAGCTTACAGCTTTACACTATGCTGCAAAGGTTAACTCTGTTTGTTCACTTTCTGATTCATATTTAAAATGCCATTACATCCATTACATCATTATTCTTATTACTAGGCAGAAATGACTGTTTCCACATGCACAGGAAACCAATAACTGGTGTACAGTCTAAAGATAATCTTGATAACTGTTATTATTTGTTTTCAGGAGGGTCACACAAGCACTATTAAAACCCTCCTGCAGCTGGGTGCCGACCTGCATGCAAGAGATCGGAAGGGAAGATCAGGTGAGAAGTCCTGAAAGATAAGCTAGGCTAACAGTCTTGTAAAAATTAAACATGCCGAATACCAGCCTTGAAGTGATACGGGTCGACCCTCATCCGTCAGGCAGGTTCAGGTCAGCTTATTAGACGATTTCGAGGGTGAGTTAAAAAGTGACAAAGCAGCATCCCGACCAAGTTACCGGCCAGGTTCAGGTTGTTAATTAACGAATATGTTTGCAGCTCATTTGTGATGGGTTGGCTCTCATATCGGTTCGGCTGGGTCCAGGTCATAAAAAAACCCAGCTGGACTTCATGGTTTAGGATGGCATTTAAAATACAGTAAAATACTTTCAAAAAGTATGTTTACAGGACAAGAAAAAAATACCCCTAAGTTTGAATCATTAACAGTGTCATTAACATGCTCAGTGCAACAAGAGAGAATAAAAGATTTAAAAAAAGACAATTAACAGTAGTGCAACACCATGACAAGAACATTAGTGTAAAACTGATATCGCTGTGTGTAAAGATTCAGTGTATTATACCAGCAGATCAGTAGTGCAAAATGATTTATGAAAGTGGTTTAGTGTTAATGCAGGAAAAAATAAATGCAATAAAATAGAAGCAGATGATATGCTATAATAAGATTAACATTCAGTAACATTCAACCAGTTACTAGATTAAACAGTTGAGTTGTATATTGCACAAATCTGATTCCGAACTGAATTAGGACTTAAAAAACTGAAAACTTTAATAGATCGCCTACAGAACCGAGAGAAATTATACAGTCACTGGCAGAAAGGATTTCCTGTGGCGTTCAGGCCTGCATTTGGAGGCAAATAAATAAAAAAGAAACTATTTATTCTTTCTGTGTGCTGCATTTCCCAGCTTTACACATAGCATGCATTGGCCAGCATGCCTTTACAGCCCAGACCCTGCTGCAGCTCGGACTCTCGGACTCGGAGGACAGCACAGGCACCACAGCCAGACAGCTCGCCAAGAAACCAGACGTCACCCGGGTGTTCAGCAACCCTGAGGAGATAGAGCCTTGAAGACTCGCTGTTCAAGAAACTGTACTGAGTAAAGAGTAAGTTCTTTGCAAATGTATTTGAAATAAATCTTCTGTGAAGAAACATGCACTCATTGTCTTGTCTTGATTGTGAATGCCTTGGAAAGCCATGCCTTATTTTGGGTGAAATCTGAATATTTCTGTTTCTCTTAAGCAAACATCACCTCTAATTGATCTTGAACTACCCCTTCTGTGGCAGTTTTAATAAGAAGAGCAGCACTAAGACTGTGGGCACCAGTACACTATATGGACAAAAGTATTGGGACACACTGTAAGAGTGGGCTTTTAAGCCTTCGTTAGCTCAGTTGGTAGAGCGGAGGACTGTAGTGGACGTACACCGAGATCCTTGGTTCGCTGGTTCAAATCCGGCTCGCAGGAAGAGTTTTGTGCTGAAAAGGGCTGAGTAGCGCATGTGGCATAATAACTCGTACAACACTATATTGACAAAAGTATTGGGACACACCTGCTTTTCGGGGTTGGGGCTAGGCCCATTACTTCCAGTGAAGGTCAATCTTAATGCTTCTGCAGACCAAGACACTTTGGACAACGCAATGTGTCCGACACAGTTTGGGGAAGAACATTTTTTATTCCAGCATGACTGTGACCCAGTGCACAATGGTCAGGTGTCCCAATTCTCGTTTCCTCTCTTATCCCCATCCCTTACTTTTGTCTTAACTTCTGACTTTTCTTTAACAGGTGTTGTTTAGGTGTACCGAACATGCAGTAACTTGGTTAAATAAGATAAGACAACATAAGACAACATTATTGTGTAATGCACTGTCACAATGGAGAGTATTTCGGCAAGGTACGCTCCCACACCTTTGATAGCTCAGTTGGTAGAGCGGAGGACTGTAGTGGACATACATAGAGATCCTTAGGTCGCTGGTTCGAATCCGGCTCGAAGGAAGAGTTTTGAGTTGGAGAGCATAATTTGGGTGCGTGGACTCCCAACCCAGGCCAGAAAGGGCAAAGGTTAAAGAAATAGTAACAAATTCAATACAGCTCGGCCTAATAACTACAAACACTCAAAATAAGTTGAAATGGCTATTCTTTTGGTTCGCCTCACGTTAACGGCCTGCTAAACTGAGGAATATCTTGGAGCATGTTCAGTTGTCCGTTATTTAGTCAAACTTAACATTATTGACCACCATAACCAGTTTCCAAAACCAGTTTTATATCCAGTTTAAGCCCTAAGCGAAGGCTGAGAGAGTTCACAAAGTAAAACAAATAGTATGTGAGTTGTCTTAAAAAGTCAACACATGTGGTTGGGTGGGTGTGTGACAAAAGTATTGGGACACTTTATAACAATAACATTCATGATAATGATAATAATATGTATTCATACATATATATTCATACATTGCTCTATTACTATTGTTATTGTCTTTTTAAACTCTATTGTCTTATCTTTATTCCTCTTTTTGCAGAGCATGTTGATGACAGAAGAATAAGAAGATAAGAAGTTCTTTCTTATCTTCTTGCTTTCTCTTATCTTACATACATACATACATGTGTAAATATATATATATATATATATATATATATATATTATAGACAGACAGATATTTATTTATTTATAGACAGACAGACCGAGTGCTCTATTTTCCCCAAAGGAAAATTGTAGCCATTACAGCAGTAATATAATACAAATATGTAACAGCAGGTACTACACACCACATGGACAAAAGTTTTGGGGCGTCTTATCATGATACTAACATTCTTATTATTATTATTATTATTATTATTATTATTATAAGGCGTCCCAATACTTTTGTATAGTGTGTGAGTTAGCATAGGCTGTTTGTTGTTTTTAGCAGTAAGAGGATCATCCTGTTCATCAGGAAAAACCTCAATGGATCTTCTAAAGCACTGTTTAAACCAGCTGCATCATTTAAATAAAGATAAATCCTGATTATGTACTGTACTGTGTACAAACTCCAGCCCATGTTTGCTCTGTTTGCTGTCTATGAAAAGGGCCGTGAGGCCTGGCAGTGACTATTCAAATATACTACCTGGACAAATATATTGCAGTGCCTGATCATTAGGGCAGCTGGTGGCCTAGTTAGGGTGTTCGCTCTGCGATCAGAAAGTCGTGGGTTTGAATCCCAAGACTGCTAGTGGCACCTCTGAGCAAGATACTCCACACACTGCTGGGCGCAGTGGCCCACTCCCTCACTTTGTGACTGAGTTAAATGCATAGAACAATTTCGTGCTGTGGTGTGTTCACGTATGATAAAAATGTATCACATTACAGTATTAGGGACATTAATAATAGCTTCCACTCTTCTTGGAAGGCGTTCCACAAGATTTCGGAATTTAGGTGGGAATTTGTACCCATTTATTCTGTAGCGCATTTATGAGGTCAGGCGCCGATGTTGGACGAGAAGGCCTGGCTTGCAATTCGCATTCCAGTTCATTCCAAAGGTAATGGATGTGTTGAGGTCAGGGCTCTTCCACTGAACTCATCCAACCATGTTTATGGACCTTGCTTACGCACTGGCGCACAATCATACTGGAATAGAAAAGGTTCTTCCCCAAACTGTGTCCACAAAGGTGAAAGTCTGGCATTGTCCAAAATGACTTGGTATGCTGAAGCGTTAAGATTTTGCGCCTTACTTCAAATGAAGGGCCTAAAAAACAGGTGTGTCCCAGTCCTTTTGTCAATATAGTGTATGTTTATTGCATACTATCACCATGTATGTAGAATATTTCAATAGCTCAGCTGGTAAAGCAGCGGACCGTAGTGGATTTTAACAGAAATACTTGGAATAAAATGCTGGAATAGAAAAGGAAATCATTGAAAAACATCTGTGTCCACAAAGTATGGTTGTTGTCCAAAATGCCTTGATATGCTGAAGCATTAAGAGTTTGCCCATTACTTCCAGTGAACGGCGAAAACCATTTGAAAACAGGTGTGTCCCAATACTTTTGTCCACATTGAATGAGGAGAACCGACTCCTCCCTGTCTGACGTTGCGGCTCCTTCTTTCATTTCCAGCTTCTGCTCTGCTCTCCATTTTCTTCAGGCCCTCGGACAGGAAAAGGGGATTAAACTCGCTCGAAATTAAAAAATGAATGAAGAATACGATGTTATCGTGCTGGGGACTGGGCTCACGGTACACTTATTTATCTAAGACACACACTTTTTTTCATATGCATGCTTTTTTCCTGTTTAATTTGTACCAAAACAAAAAAGCCAATCAGGCTAACAGTAGCTAGTCAGCTTTATCCTGGTCTTGTGCTCAAACTGGCTAATTGTGGCTAACTAGCTAGTGTTAATTATTCCTTTTTCAAACGTATTCACTCTGTTTTTCTAACCATGACCAGTCTCGGTAATACGTTTAGGGTCTCTTCTTTGGCATGTAGCCTTTAATTGACTATTTATGTTCTCTGGTTTAGCAGAAAGAGGGTTAGAAAATATGGCTAATGATGAGTTGTTAGTTAGCTCATTGGCTAGTTCTTAACTAACGTGGCTAGATAGCTTGCAGATGCAAGCTGGTCAGTCTGGGACTTTGTCCAGCAACGTTAGCTTTAGTTGCAAATGTTCTTAGTCTTTTTCTTAATGTAGTTTTGTAATGAGATTATTTAGTGGCTAAGTTTCTTGAGGAGCACTGAATGAGTTTAGGTTAGCTGCACAGGTTAACTCTGTTCTGTGCTCCCACCTATTTTTGTTGTTTAACAGCTAAAAGTGAACTTGGGTGGGGATATTTTTTCCTCTGAAGTGTGCAACTTGTGCAGTACATGGGTCAGTGAGCAACCACACCCTCCATAGGGCTTACCAAATAATCCACTAAAGTTCTTTTAATAGTATAGGGAGAAGGTGCAGCCCTCTGAAACAGAAGATGGGAGCACAATTTAGACCTCAGTGGACCATCCGACTTTATTAAGGGCTTCTGTTCTTTGATTATGCAAATCGTAGCTAGAACCTGTGGTTCTTTACTTAGAATTTGGGCTTAAATCATACCAGAAAGGAGGAGGAGGAGGCGAAAATACTCGTGATAAGCTTTAATCTAACTTACTTTCTGTACTGACTGTAGTGGACTTGGTACTGTTATTGTATCGACGTTATATTTGTTTATGCAATTCATAGGTAGAACCTGTGGATCTTTACTGAAAACTTGCTCTTAAATCATACCAGAAAGGAAGAGGAGGCAAAAATACTCATGCTAAGCACTAGACTAACTTACTGTCTGTACTGGCTCTAGTGGATTTGTGACTATTAAATGTACAACACTGTCTTCCCGGTTATTTCAGCAACAGGTCTTTCTGCCCCATTTGAGTAATACATGGTTTATATGTATATGTATGTATGTATGTATGTGCAC
>JBBPCX010069088.1:0-11646 GCA_037974365.1 Hydrocynus forskahlii
GACTATGCCTAAAATGTGTGCATCTGCTGTTGAAGCCTCGGCTGGACCCCCAATAGGTTGCTTACTGGCCCCATTTAATGTGTTTGAAGAAACAGACTTTTTCCCATTTGGAACATTGTCGGAAACATTCTGATGTTTCTCAACTTCTCCAATGCTTTTAACACAACTAGCCCATCACTACTGGGGAATAAGATAATGGAAATACAGGTGGATGCTTCACTGGTAGCTTGGATTACGGACAACCTCACTAATCAACCACAGCATGTCCAACTGAGGAGCTGCTGCTCTGATGATACGCTGCAAGGAACTGTACTGTAACCCTCTACATTCACCCTCTACATGTCTGACTTCAGGTAACTGCAGAATGTCACCTGCAGAAATTCCCTTATGACTCTTCCATTGTGGGCTGTATCAGGGATGGACGGGAGGATGAATACAGGAGTGTAGTGAACTTAACCATTTACAGCTAAACATCACAAAGGAACTGGTAGTGGACTTTAGGAGCTAGCTCCTCCTCCCCCGTCACCATCAGAGAGACTGATGTTAAGGTGGTTGAGGACCACAGGTACGTAGGAGTATACACTGACAGCAAACTGGACTGGCCCAGGAACACAAACATTTTCAGTGTAGCCTGTAGATATGATTGTAGTATTTGGTATTCTCCTGGGCTCGTTCCGTTAGTGTGTTGGTATTGGGGGGCACTGGGACCCAGCAGGGATGCGGTTAGGTTGGCGCGCACGGAAAGTGTAAAAGACGTCCTACGTCATTCATTCAGGCTAAGACGCGCGAATGCTTTGTTCACCCATGCCGTGGCGTGCTGTGGTCAGCGTAATCTTTTATTTCCAGTTTTTGGTCCAGATTTTTGCTGTTAATCAACGGAGAAGGTAGGCTCATCTGGATTATTGATGGTAGGAAGAAATAGTAGCGAGTGTGATTTGTGCAGTAAGGGGTTTGTTTGTAACCTTGTTACTTTAATACCGATATATGTCATAGTGCTGCTAGTGGTGTGAGCCCAGCTGTTGTGGAGTATAAGTAAGCTGGGCTGAGACAAGGTTGATGATAAAACAAACCAAACAGGAGGTAACGCTGTAGTTTTTCTTTCTTTCACATATGTGGTTTAAAGGAGTGTGCCTATTTATTGCATATGTTAGTTTTTTGTGCAGCTATATTGTAGGGATATTGAGCTGTGGTTTTATTGTCTTTTGTTCTTTTTTTAAGATGGAATCTTTGTCTGCCACTTCTAGGAATGTGTGGATGGTGCTAGACAGCAGGCTCCTGTGGCTGGGAGCACTACAACTTAAAGGTAAGGGGACGACTGTTTTTTAAATTTAGGGCTGTTTTGTGTCAGGAACTCTACTCCCAAATCTTTTGGTCCTCTGGGTCAAAAACCAATACAGGTCTGTGCAATAGTAGCTAATGGTCGAGTGTGCATTGGCAACTAAGCTCATTAGACTAAGCTATTAATGGTAAATGAGTAGATGTGTTTCCAACTCGCCTTTTCACTGAGGGGTTGTACCCTCCTTGAGTGTGTGGTGTGAATTATTTTGGTGTGCAACTTTGGGGGTAGCCCCCTTTAAGTTGGTGTTTATTTTGTTTTATTTGTTTGTTTATTTACTTTTTCTTGCTGTGAAACATATGTGTGATGTGCCTAGTTGGTGACACTACCTTCTCAGTACCTAAATAGTATTATTCTGTATAGATATTATGATAGTGTGCTGTTAAGGTCATACTGAATTTCTCTAGACCCCTTTCTTCACACCATATCCTTATTGACTATATTGACAGCCTGCTGTATAGTTAACATCTGCTGCTACTGTATACTGGAACGAGACTCGCTACCTCTGTTTAGGTGGGTTGGAGTAGAAGTTGACTAGTTTTTGGTCAAAGAAATAATTAGTTGATCACCAACTCTGCACCAAGCTAAACTGTACAAATTGTGTGGGTTTTAGATTTTGTATTATAAATGAATATTTGAATTTGCAACAGCTGTGTCCTATATAGTTTGTCCTTGTTTGGAGAACATTGGGGAAACCAGTTGTAGACTATAGCAGGAGGGCTCTCTCACCCTTATAATTGGGAGTTGCGTAGTCACTATCTATTTAATGTAGTAGAGGCCACATTTGGCTTAGTCGGCAGGATCAAACTTGGATACAGCTGTTGTTTTTTTTCAGAGTTAATCATTTACTTGATGTATGCTTGTTTTAGTTGTGTACTTGGGAAAAACAGTGGTTACCTCTGTTCGATAAAAGACTCTCCAGTCAATGGTATACTAAAGTGGGTGGAGGCTAAGTGGGCCTGCTCTTCATTGTTGAGAGGGATTTTCTGCTAGCCAGTAAAATCATATATTTTAATTATTTACTGCTATAGTTTTTTTTTTCCTCTCCTTTCTTGTGTGGTGCATTAGCACTTGTTCTTATAGTTAGAACCATGTCTACTGAGGGTTTAAGAACAACTCAAGCAGTTAACAGAATGTGTCCAGCAACTGCAGACTGATAATGACCGATTACAGGCTAGTCCTGTAGGGGGAGGTGCAACAGGGGCTAGCTCAGCAGGGCCCGGTGTGGCCCACACCTCAGTAACAACTGAATAGCCAGAACTTTAAGTATATTTACCTATGGAGGGAAAATGTCCTAGGTTTTCTGGTAACAGTACAGACATTCTGTCCATAGAAGAGTGGGTTGAGGAGGCTCGCTGGGCTTTGGAAGTACGACATATGTCCTGGGCTGAGCAAGCTTTATTCCTGTATGATCTGCTTGATGGGGAGGCCAAAAATGAGATTAGGTTCCGCTCTCCTGTTGACCGAGGTGACCCTGAATGGATATTGACAATTGTGAGTGAGACTTATGGGTGTTCGCAATCCTTTATTTCTTTACAGAAACAATTTTTCCAACATAAACAGCAAGAGGGGGAATCAGTTCGAGAATATTCACATGCCTTATTGCCCTTTATGGAGGCTATAAAGCACTGTAACCCCTGAGGTATTCCCGATCCAGATGTCCTTACAACAATTGGCCTCAGCACACGCACCCATCGTGCAGACGTGGGGTCCTAGTGGACCTCCTCGTCGACCCTATCACTTCCAGCTGGATATGTTCGTGTTGTGACCAGCCTGGCCATATTGCCCATTTTTGTTGGGTACAGTTGAGCTGTAGCTCAGGGCCTAATGGACAGGGAAAAGTGGGTGCACCAAGTGTGAACCCAGGTACACGTGTGGTAGTCTCTGAGCAGCAGGAAAACTAGCTCCTTCTGGTGTCGGCCACCAGAAGGGGATTGTAAGGAATTTTTGCTCAACCTATCAGGACCTGTCCGTTATTAGAGGTTGAGATGGGGGGCGTACAGGTCTCTTGTTTGCTGGATACTGGGTCAGTGATGACAACTATCCCTGAAAGTTTTTTTAATCAACATTTCAGTCTTGGGGAGATAAACAGTTGCAAGAATGCAGTTGGCTTCAGTTGAGGGCAGCTAATGGTTTGGAACTCCCTTACCTGGGTTATCTAGAGCTAGATATTCTAGTCCTGGGTAAGCTACTACCACATATGGCTGTTTTGGTTGTTTGAGACCCCCCTCACCCCAGTAGTCAAGCAAGTAAATCTAAGGTTCCTGGCCTCTTGGGCATCAATGTGATTAGTAGGTGCTATGACGAGTTGTTCCATCAGCATGGCTCCGCACTATTTCAGTCTGTCCCAGTACAGAAGGCTAGTGAAGCTTGGAGGGACGCCTTGTCTGAGTGCCATAAGTTTGATTGCATGTCCGAGTCAGGTTGCTTGGGTAGAGTGAGAGTTAGTGGTTGATTTTCTGTTCGCATTCCTGCGGGGTCTTTGAAGATGGTCCCAGCGGCATGTACCCAATACTTTGGTCGCACCCTATCCTCTGCATTATTTGAGCCCACTAGTAGTAGGTTACCAAACGGACAGTTAGCCTCTAGGGCTTTTCTATCTGTTGAACAGGGGAGAATATGGGTGCCCATTGTGAATGTTGAGACTCAAGATATTTGGCTTTTGTGACGGACCATTCTGGGTGAGATTTTTGCAGCTGAAGTGCATGTCAATAATACTATCATTACACTTGAGAGGTCTACTGGTTCAGAACATGTAATTCAGGTGCGCTCATTACATACACAGAGTGGACCTCTCGATCTTTCTGAAGTCACCTGGCCCAATCTTAGCACTGGTCAAGATCAGGCAGCTAGGGCACTTTTGCATAGATACAGTATGGTGTTTAGTCAGAATGAAGGGGAAATCGGGTGTACTGATTTAGTCCAACATGAAATCCCTTTAGTGAATGAGGCTCCCATTCGACAGCATTATCGCTGGCTCCCTCCTTCCCAGTATGATGTAGTCAAGGCGCATATTGCTGAACTTCTAGAGAGGGGTGTGGTGCGGGTGAGCTGTAGCCCTTACTCCTCCCCGACCATGGTTGTACAAAAAAGGAGGGGACTATAAGGCTCTGCGTGGAATATCAGCAGCTAAATGCTTGCACCCATAAAGATGCTTTTCCTCTCCCTCGAATAGAAGTCTTTAGATGCCTTGGCTGGGGCAACCTTGTTTTCATCTCTTGACCTTGCCAGTGGCTATAATCGGGGTGCCTGTGGCCGAACATGATAAGGCCAAGACTGCATTTTGGACACCTTTTGGGTTGTTTGATTTCAATCGGATGCCATTTGGATTATGTAATACCCCGAGTACGTTTCAACGTTTCATGGTGTGCATTTTTGGTGATGAGCAGTTCCACTCTCTTCTTCTGTACCTAGATGATATAGTGATCTTTTCTAATAGCTTTGAATCACACTTACAGTGCCTGGACTTGGTTCTAGGAAGGTTGAAGCAGTACAACTTGAAGTTGAAGCTTAAGAAATGCAACTTCTGTCATCTTGGCAACAAGAGTATCAACTGATCTAGAGGAGATTAGGGCAGTGACAGAATGGAAGTGCCCCCAGACCTAGACCAAGCTGTGTTCTTTTCTAGGTTTTGCTTTCTATTACCGTTGGTTTGTAGAGGGTTTTTCACGGTGTGCTGCTCCCTTACACAAGATGGTGGGTGTGCTGCAGAGTGTGAAGAAGGGGGCTGGAGTCAGCTCTTTGGATGGGGTGCTGGGACGATGCTTGTGAGATGGCTTTTGTAAACCTGAAGCACAAGTTAGTGAGTACACCGGTACTGGGATACGCTGACTTTTCTAAAACATTGCATTTTGGAGATTGATGCCAGCCACACTGACTTGGGGGCAGTCTAGTGACAGGAACATTAGGGCAAGAGGAGGCCTGTGGCATTTGCCAGTCGAAGGCTACATCTGGCAGAACGGAATATGTTGAATTATAGCTGTCACGATTCCAGCTGCGGCTGCTGGGGGTCGCTGCGGGACCATAAATCCACCCACAGCTGCAGACAATGATTAGCCCTGGGACTCTGTATTTAAGGGGCTCTATCCCCAGCTGTGGTGTCGGAGCAAAAGTTTAGTGTTATGTTGGTACTGTTCGCTCTCCTGTCTGTCGCTCCTTACCCTCCTCCTCTACCCTTCTATTCTCAATCACCTCCTTGTCCTCTCATCTGGCTCCTGAGCATGGTTTTTGTTTGTAGTGTCCTGTATTGTGTTGTCTGGTAATAAACCCCATCATTATGCAGATCCGTGCCTGTGTCTCCTCTTGTTCCCAGTTTGGACAGAACCCAGTCATGATGGAATGCTCCGACCCCCACAAGCAAGATGCAGCAGATTTTCCCCAGTCATTGCCCAGCTCGTTTCTCTCCTCCAACACGCACTGGACCTGGCGATTCCAAAATGGCAGCACCCATAACAGCGGTGAAATGCTGCCGAAGTCTTCCAGCGCCTCCAGTGCGTCGTCACTCCACTGGATCTTCTATATCCGTCAGAGCGAGCGCTCTGTAAAGGAGTACATGACGGAGTTTCGCACACTGACGGCACAGGCTCGGTATAGCGACACGCTCCTCCAGGACAAATTCTTCAAGGGGTTAACCTCACGTCTCCAAGAAGAAATGGCCGCCCGAATCCAGCTTCCCGTGACGCTGGAAGGTATGATTGAGTACAGTCTCTGGGTGGAACATTCCCTTAGTCAGTCCAGTGTTCTTGCGCAGCCCAGTATTTCCTCTCCGTTCAATATTCTTTCTCAGCCCAATTCTCTCATTCAGCCCAGCACCCTATCTCAGTCCCGCGTTTCATCCCAATCTAGTCTTTCCTCTCAGTATTTTCTCCCAGTCCAATACAGGTCAGACCCAGACAGCGCAGTTCAATAGGGCTTCTTTTAGCCCTGTACAGGTCAGCTCAGTCTCGATCAAACCCGTCTCTCTCAGCTCAATCTTTCCCAATCCCACGCACTCCGACAGTTCACCTCATTTCAGTAGTCCACCTCATTTCAGTTGTCCACCTCATTTCAGCACTCCACCTCATTTCGGCACTCCACCTCTTTTCAATAATTCACCTCTTCTCAGACCCTTAGTCTGCCCAGGCCAACCTCAGCCCAACTCTCTCTCTCTGCCCAACTCTCTCTCTCTGCCCAACTCTCTGTCCTAGTCAAGCTCCCCTCTCTTAGCTGCTCCAGTCCATCCTGATGCTGCTCCAGTCCATCCTGACGCCACTCCAGTCCAGCCTTATGCCGCTCCAGCCCAGCCTGACGCCGCTCCAGTCCAGTCTGATGCCACTCCAGTCAGCCTCTCGACTCTCTTGGAGGCCCCGGCCAGCATATCGACTCTCTCGGAGGTCCCAGCGTGCCGTTCCACGCCAGAGGTCTATGTACCGGCTTCAACTTTTCAAGAGCCGGTTTCCACACTGGCCTCAGCACTCCAAGAGCCGGTTTCTGCACCGGCCTCAGCTCTCCAAGAGCCGGTTTCCGCACCGGCCGTCCAGCCTCCAGCTCCGGACCCTGAGCCGGTTCCCACACCGGCCGTCCAGCCTTCAGCTCCGGACCCTGAGCCGGTTCCCGCACCGGCCGTCCAGCCTCCAGCTCCGGACCTTGAGCTGGTTCCCGCACCGGCCATCCAGCCTCCAGCACCAGAGCTTGCACCAGTTCCCGCACCGGCCGTCCAGCCTCCAGCGCCAGTTCCCGCACCGGCCATCCAGCCTCCAGTACCGGTTCCCACACCGGCCTCAGCTCTTCCAGCTCCGGACCCAGGGCCGGTTCCTGCACCGGCCTCAGCTTCTCCAGCGTCAGTTCCCGCACCGGACTCAGCTTGGACCCAGCGCCGGTTCCTGCACTGGACTCAGCTCCTCCAGCACTGGTTCCCGCACCGGCCTCAGCTCCTCCAGCGCCGGACCCAGCGTCGGTTCCTGCACCGGCCTCAGCTTCTCCAGCGCTGGTTCCCACACCGGACTCAGGTCGGACCCAGCGCCGGTTCCTGCACCAGACTCAGCTCCTCCAGCACTGGTTCCCGCACCGGCCTCAGCTCCTCCAGCTCCGGACCCAGCGTCGGTTCCTGCACCGGCCTCAGCTTCTCCAGCGCCGGTTCCCGCACCGGACTCAGCTCCGCCAGCGCTGGTTCCCACACCAGCTTCAGCTCCAGACCCAGCGTTAGCTCCTGACCCAGCGTTGGCTCACGCCCTGGCTCCGCCTCCAGGCACCTCTTCTGCATGGAGATTGCCTCCTCTGCCTCCTCATCCACAGCCACCTTGGAGGACATGCTTTGCATTCCCTCATCCTCCCCCTTCTGGTGTTCAGTGGGCTGAGAGGTCCGTTTAGGCACCCCAGAGTGGTGCCATTGGGGGCGGTGGTCCTGTCATGATTCCAGCTGCGGCCACTGGGGGTCGCTGCGGGATAATAAATCCACCCAAAGCTGCAGACCATGATTAGCCCTGGGACTCTGTGTTTAAGGGTCTCTGTCCCCAGCTGTGGTGTCGGAGCATTAATTTAGTGTTATGTTGGTACTGTTTGCTCTGCTGTCTGTCTCGCTCCTTACCCTCCTCCTCTACCCTTCTATTCTCAATCACCTCCTTGTCCTCTCGTCTGGCCCCCAAGCCTGGTTTTCGTTTGTAGTGTTCTGTATTGTGCTGTCTGGTAATAAACCCCACCATTATGCAGATCTGCGCCTGTGTCTCCTCTCCTTCCCAGTTCAGACAGAACCCAATCATGACAATAGCTCTATGAAGCCAGAATTATTAGCACTGAAATGGTCAGTAAACGAGAAGTTCAGAGAGTATCTGCTGGGAGCAAAATTTACAGTGTATACTGACAACAATCCGCTTAGCTATTTGAAAACTGCTAAGCTTGGGGCTGTCGAACAGCGCTGGGCAGTTCAGTTGGCACTTTCTGACTTTGAGCTTAAATATCAGCCAGGGGCCATGAATAGAAATGCCGACGCTCGTGTACCAGGCCCACCTGTTCCGACATCTATGGCTGAAATCACCCCAATCACCCCAGGGGTTACTGTCTCAGTGTCCATTCAGACAGCCAATACTGGCTCTGGTACTTTGTACCCTGCTCATTGTGGTGCTGTGGATGCATTCCCGATTAGAGAAAAGAAGGAACTTCAGGTGTTGCAAGCGGCAGACCCAATCATTGGCTCCTTTTTGTACTATTAGAGAAGAGGGGACCCCCCTGTAGCGACTGAGCGTGGGAAAGAGAGGGCTGAGATCTGGGAGCTGGTGCGTCAATGGAAGAAAATCCGTAAATATGAGGGAGTGCTCTGCCGAATAGTTTACCCACCGGATGGGACCAGGGAAGTTTTGCAGCTGTTGCAGCCCCAGTCTCTTCATAGCAAGGTACTCCCTGCTCTCCATAATGCTCATGGACACCAAGGATGTGCGAGAACCACTCACCTGGTGCAAGAACGGTATTACTGTCCGAACCTCAGGAAAGATGCGTAACAATGGTGCCAGCAGTGTGAGCGGTGTGTGGTGGCCAAGGCAGTCCAGCCTAGGGTGAGGACTTTTCCAGGGGTTCTCCTGGTGGCTTGGCCATAGGAAGTGGTGGCCTTGGATTTTACGATTCTAGAGCAGGTCAGCAATGGATATGAGAATGTACTAGTAGTTACCGATATCTTTTCTAAATTTACCCAGGCCTATCCAACCCCTAATCAAAAAGCTAGTACTGTGGCTCGAGTCCTCACTGAGAAGTGGTTCTATGTATATGGCATCCCTCAACGTATTCATTCAGATCAGGGTCAACGTTTCCAGAGTGAGTTGATACGGAACCTATGTAAGCCTTATAGGGTGGAGAAGAGCCGTACTACGCCCTACCACCCTGAAGGAAATGGGCAATGCAAGCGGTTTAACTGCACTATGCACGACCTGCTGCGGACTCTTCCTGTGGAGAAGAAGAGTCAGTGGCCCCAACATTTGCCACACGTATTGTTTGCCTATAACTCCACTGTACATTCATCAACTAGCTACTCCCCCTATGAGCTCATGTTTGGACACAAACCCTACCTGCCTGTCGATGCTCTGCTGGGTCATCTAGAAGAGGATGGTATGGACGGGGAAGTAGGCGAGTGGGTTCAACAACATCAAGAACACATTAAAGTGGCCTATGACATTGCAAAACGACATTTAGAAGGAGCAGCTGCCAAGAGAGTTCAACAGCAGTCAAGAGAGAAGGTTGCTCTGCTTCCGGCAGGCACAGTTGTGTACCGGCGCAATCATGTTCAGGGCCGCAATAAGATTCAGGATGTATGGGGTCCTACCAAATACAGAGTGATTAGATGTTTGGAGGATGCTGGGAGGGTTTATGCCATCCGTCCTACTCATGGGGAAGGACCAGAGGTGAACATTCATCGCGCAGAATTACAGGTTGCCATGGTTGCCCCGGCCCAAGAGCCCGCTCCAGCAACCAGGTCCACAGCTTCTAAGAGGACATCAGTAGCCACTGATCGAGAGGGTGGATGCCAAGAGGAAGATGATTGGGAGAGTCTGGCGTTAGTAGTGCCTTCCCGTCAGCAAGAATCCAGGGAGTCAACTTTGCCATTGAGTTCAAATACTTTTACACACCCTGGCCCCTCTACAACCTCATTAAGAACCTCAACGATGCCCAGAGACTTGTCACCAGAACCTCCATGCACACTCCAAGACTTTTCAGCCACTTTATTAGCACAAGGAAAAGATCAGCAGCCAGACTCAACGAACTACACGGGAATCAGCGGGGCAGCACTCCAATGCCCACCACCTACCACAACCAGTGTCCATTAAGGGGAATGAGGAAACAGTAAGGGCTGCAGTCCACCTGCTAGTAACAACTGGGGACCCACTTTAGGAATAGGGGTCAAGAGATTAAGTTAATGCAGGGGGGCAGGAGTCACCAGGACGGTGATGGGTTTTAAAGTGGGTGTGGATGTAGCCTGTAGATATGATCGTAGTATTTGCTAATCTCCTGGGCTTGTTCCGTTAGTGTGTTGGTATTGGGGGGGCACTAGGACCCAGCAGGAATACGGTTAGGCTGGGGCGCACTCACGGAGAGCGTAAAAGACGTCCCACGTCATTCATTCAGGCTAAGATGCGCAAATGCTTTGTTCACCCATGCCAAGGCATGCCGTGGTCAGCATTATCTTTTATTTCCAGTTTTTGGTCCAGATTTTTGGTGTTAATCAACAGAGAAGGTAGGTTCATCTGGATTATTGATGGTGGGAAGAAATAGTAGCGAGTGTGATTTGTGCAGTAAGGGGTTTGTTTGTAACCTTGTTACTTTAATACGTCATAGTTAATATGTCGTAGTGCTGCTAGTGGTGTGAGCCCAGCTGTTGTGGAGTATATGTAAGCTGAGCTGAGACAAGGTTGATGATTAAACAAACCAAACAGAAGGTTTTTCTTTCTTTCACATACGTGGTTTAAAGGAGTGTGCCTATTTATTGCGTATGTTAGTTTTTGTGCAACTATATTGTAGGGATATTGAGCTGTGGTTTTATTGTATTTTGTTCTTTTTTTAAGTCGGAATCTTTGGCTGCTACTTCTAGGAATGCATGGATGGTGCTAGATGGCTGGCTCCTGCGGCTGGGAGCATAGCAGGGCCCACTACAACTTAAAGGGAAGGGGACCACTGTTTTTCCCCGGCTAAAGCTGTTTTTTTAATTTAAGACTGTTTGGTGTCAGGAACTCTACTCCCAAAGCTTTTGGTCCTTTGGGTCCCATTTAGGCTCCTAAGTTCCAGCCCCATTATCAGGAAATTGCAAGTTCATTCTCTGGGGATGCAACGGCCATCTATTTCAGAGAGTCCAATAGAGCATTACTGGACTTGCTCTCTCTGTGTGGGTAGGATGGCCCTCCTTCTCACCTAGCCTCAGTGCTATGCTAGTCAGACATAGGCTTTGTTGGCAGACCTTCTCCCTTCTCCTCCTCCCTCTTCTGCATCCACTGCTTATGTCTGTCAGTCCCTCTCAGATGACGTCAGAAAGGAACTATGTAGACTCCGTCCCAGTAAATGTGTTGGTCCTGACGGCATTGGACCCAGGGCCCTCAGATGCTGTGCAGCAGTGTGGAGTTCTACGTCTGATCTTTAACATGAGTGCGAAATTGCAAAGGGTCCCAACTCTCTCGAAGACATGCTGTCATGTTCCTGTCCCCAAAAAGACCCACCAGTCAACCCCCAGCAACTACAGGCCACTGGCTCCCATTTCCCATGTCATGAAAGCGCTGGGGAGACTATGCCTAAAATGTGTGCATCTGCTGTTGAAGCCTCGGCTGGACCCCCAATAGGTTGCTTACTGGCCCCATTTA